>BMAW01033969.1:117954-164425 GCA_019974015.1 Nephila pilipes | reverse complement strand
ATATATATATATATATATATATATATATATATATATATATATATATAAAGAATTTGGCGATGCAAGGATAATTCGCAAAAAAGATGTCAAGTGCATTACATTAAAATGCATAATTTATTACGTTATCTTTCTTCATTACGATTGTTTTCCCAATTTAATGGCTTAGGTTTATTGCTATGTAAAACATGCCTAATGATTGCATCTAAAGCATAATTGCGTTGATCATCATAGGAATAGTAATGAAAACATGTTTTTAAAAAAATACTATATTTTCCTTTAAATGCTATTATTTATGTATCTAAGAAACTTAAGATTGTTTTATATGTATACAACCACTTTTTTTATCCGGATGAAATGATGACAAACCACGAGCCAAAGTTATGTAATTAATTACATGCAGATAGATTATAGTAAGCTTTATTCCATTTTTAGATTTAAATATTGCATAAATTACATTTGGCTGTTAGAAAGAAAATAAAAGTACTTTGATCAAATCTAAATAATGTTTGAAATCTAAGTACATATGTATAGCAATGTTAACATATAATCGATGCAATCTAATCTACAAGTACTTCTTCTTTCGAGCGAAAAACTTTGCTCTGATAAAAATATGTCATATCAGACAGATATATGCTTGACTTTTGCTATTTATTCGTAAACTTAGGCATAATATATGAACGGAATAAATTATTCGATTAGTAAAAAATCTAGCAGAGAAAGGGAAAAAAAGTTTAGTAATTTATTAGGGCATTAAACTAACCGTGAATCACTGTCTTTCTTCAGTTGAGCAAATGTTAATTTAACGGATTGAATGCATGACATTTCTAGTCAAACTTTTTTCTCTACTTTTACAAATTAGAAGACATAATATAGCGTTGCTAGCTTTACTTAATTCAATAAATCGAAAATTTTTAACATTAAGAGGCAAGTTCCATATATTCTACTATTTTCTAATGAAAAACGTGGGCAATTTTTGTTCTTCTATAGAAATTTGTATATTTTTAATTCTTTTTTATTCCATATGCAAAATATAGTTTTCAATTTATTTCCTAGTGCTTAATTGTGACAAATAATAACAATTATTTCTTAACTTTACAATTTTGCATTGATTTTGCGACTATATATTTAAAAAAAAGAAAGAATTAAAAACCACATATACATCAATATAGCAGAAATGACAGACATTTATGTTACATATATTAGCAAACTAAAATGTAGTAACATTAAAAAAATTAAATTGGAATTAAATTTAATAAATTAAACTTTTTATTTAAATGTCGCGTTGCTTAGAATTTAAGATCTATCTGATAGAAAGGAATTATTAATCTCTGACTTCAATGCCTTATTTATCGATACAGATCAATTTTGCACATACAATTGATATTTTATAATATTTTGAATTTTATTGCATTTAAAAATATCTGGAATATTGAAATTGAAAAATGAAGGAAATACTAAATTTCAACTAAACGGGGGAAAGTAGAATATGGTCTATTTATTTAATATTATATTATGTGCTAGATTATGTATATTGAGAAGAAGGAATGGAAACCCCATTTTAAGGTAATTCATATACATTTATAATCTAACGAAGTTATAATTTCTTTAATGAAACTTTTTAATATGAATTTTTTGTACATTATTCAAATATTATGATACATTTTTAACTTCGTGGAAATTTGAAATAAAATTTAACGTTTGGTCTAAATATTTTCATTTATATTTCAAAGATTGTCACTTGACCGAGGTTCAAAATTACGAGGTCCATCGCCAATAGCTCTCGTGTTGCTTCTATTGCGATGTTAATAAAAACCAAACCAACATATTTCAAAGCACAGTCCGTTTCACATTATTCTTTTTTAAACGAATTTCCACCAGACAAAATAAAATTATTCAATGTCAAAATACAAATTATCATTAAAGATTTTTTTTTCCGTTAAGTTTTTCTAAAAGTGAACATGAAATGGAGCCAATACGAATTTTTTTTTTTTTTTTACTTAGGACTTACCTTTTTAGTATAAAGTTAGATCATCTTGATGGCAATTTCTGTTGAACATCTGAATCAACATCAAATATTGCCTTCATCAACATTAGGGCGTTGAATCTATGGCAAACTGTTGAGACTTAAGGATTGATCTAAAAAATTCTAGTAAATCCTGATGGAATTCTATCTTTAGTCCATTCAACAAATCAATTATTAATTTTTCTCTATAAACTTCTGCAACGTATTTGTTTTGTGTTGAAACAGTATACAATCGTGTAGTAAAATTACAAAGAATTTTTTGCGCTTTTTAGTAAACTTTTTGTTTTTCGTTTGATTGAGATATATTCTATCCGCATTTCTTATGAATTCCGTAAAAAATGAGAATTATTATTTTATTTTAAAGCATAATAAGGAAATTTCGAATTTATTTTGTTACAATAACCATAAATAACCTAAAAAATATTGAGGTCAAGAGACTGAGACATGTTCCGTAAAATGTTTTTTTCTGCATTGGAAAGATCTTTTGGGAGAAAGTAGTTTTACTGAGCTTGCTCATATGTTAAAGATTAATTTTCATTTCGTATTCGATTAAAAAAAAATGTAACAGATTCTTAAAAATATATATATATTGAGCAACAAATGGAATGAATGAATAACTTAGTTACTTACTTTTTTATAAGATGGAAATATATAATTTCTGTTACTGTGAATAACTTAAACCCAACCTGTTTATTATTTTAAAATTTATATGAGGCTAAAAGTTGATATTGTTGATAGTTAAAAATTCAAAGTATTTTAAAAAAGAACAGTTACAACTCGAAAAAAACAATGTTAATGAAAATTTATGTGTTGAAACGATATAGAATAATTTTGTAGGGGATAGTAAAAGAAAGTATAAAAAGCATGATTACACTAATCACAAGATGTTATTAGAATTATAGTGAACGAAAGAGAATCGTAAAGATTTAATTATTACTAAAATTAACAGAGATATCTTGATAAAATTTATTTTAAAAATGAATAGATCTTTATGTCTATAAAGTGTGTGTTGTAAATTATAGTTATTAATGTTAATTTGTTTGGTTTCAATAAGTCGTATATTGAAGTAACAAAAAATATGGATACAATAGAGTTCTTTTTGCCGTTTTCTACAATGAGGGCCTTCGAAAAGTCAAGAAACGCTGGGAGAAATGTATAACTCTGGATAGCGACTATGCAGAGAAGTCTTAAGAATAACAAATAAAAGTTAAATTTCTGTCACGATAATTTTTGTAATAATTAAAACACGATATTCTGAGATAATAATTACAATACTTAACGATATTGCGGGTTACTTCAATCTCCGTTTTCCTTAAACAGAAAAAAAATCTACAATAATAGCTTTAATTTACATCATTAAGTGTAAAAAGATAAATTAATTTGCAAAATAAATTTCATCAATATTTCTTGAATATTTCTTAGTAATAATTTAAGCTTTTGCATACTCTCACAGATAGTTTAAAAAATGAAAGGGAACTTTCTGTGAACTTTATAAAAGTTATATTGTATTCAAAACAAAAGTTACTTTTAAGCACTAACTTAAAGTAGAAAAAATTATGCATGTTCATTAAGTTTATCATATTGTCTAAGAGAAGTTTAGTTCACTTTACAATGTTCGCAAGGAGTTTATTATTTATTAATTATAATTCCCCTCCCCTTTCGTTTACACCTTTGCCTTAATAAGAAGGGAATTTTTGTTACTATAACGTTTACATAATTGGATTGTGTTTTAAAGAATTTTTTGAGATTGTACTGATTTTGGAAAGCATAATTTTTCAGATACTCTATTAATGGATATTTCTGTACCAATTATTTTATTGTTATTTTCTTACTTTACCTTTATATGGATTAATGAGAAATATCATTCTGGTACTTAAAGGGAATTTTTAGTATCTCTTTGATATTTAGTTCATAGACTAACATATTTATTCAAATAAAGGATTAAGGGTGATTCATTCACTGCATACACAACATCAGATCTACTGTTTGATTCAATATTATAGAAGGACGTTATTAATATTTATTATTAGTGTCCTTTTATTACTAATTATTTGTAGCTTAAATATAAGTATCAAATGCTTTCTTAATTTGTTTTCAGTTTTTATGTCTTAGGGAGGGAATAGTTGTTTATAACAGAGAGAGAATGTGTGCGATATAAAGGGGGGAAATAGTTTTCGAACCTTATTAAATAACACTTAGTAAAAGGCAGTATAATTATCATAATGAGAGATTGTTTACATTGTCGCAAAAGAAACAACACGAGGGCTATTTTGCAATGGACCACGTGATTTCGGTCAAGTACCGAGGACAACATCTGAGCTGGTACTTCCCTCTCCAAACTTTCACGCCACACTTACGGAAATACTTGGAATCTTGATCACATTTAGCACCCATCAGCCCAAGTGTACAGGTGTCTTTAATGGTATCAGGGTTCGAATCCACGACTCGTTGAAAACAATGCCGCCCGCGAATTCTCGACCATGATCACTAGGCACTAAAATTATGGGAGTTAAGTAAAAAAAAAAGAAAATATTGCGTATTTGCTAAAATTTGCAATAGCATTCTGTGCGTTTCATAATGTTGAGCATAAATCATATCAAGTTTCTTTATTTTACATTTTTCTACATCCCTTGGAATATTTTTTAAAATTATGATTGCTTATAAATTACAAATTCTATAACGAATTTGACGCCCGTTTACGCAATAAGAATGCTATTATTTTCAAAGCTACATGTTCTGGGTGCAATTCAAAGTCAGCAAATAAAGGCTTACCATATATAAATTTTGAGTTAAAATATTATTTGTGAATAAATGAAATAATAAATTATTTACCGTATAAAATCACCTTATTTTACATTGCTTACATGTAATGTCTTCTGAATTCGTTGGAAGTAAATGTTGTTGCAATAGGCAATTATTTCACCTTCATTAAGAATTGGATATTGTCTTCCATAAGTTAATATGGAATTGTAGTACTTGATTCAATCTTTCCCCAAGAAATAAATATGAAAACGAAAGAAAAAAAAATATGGCTGTCTTTAGGGGGAGGCGTTACAAAATTGGGGTGAAAAAGAAGTTTATAAAAAATTATTGCAGGTTCGCTCATGATTCAAAATTTAACTGAGAAGCTTAACTGAGAACTAACTTTCTCCAATTTTAGTTATTTTCTTAAACAGGAACGACAATGGTGAAGGAAAGAGATGAAGGCAAAAATAGGTATTATTTTACGATTTATTTATGCAACAATAAGGATAAAACTTTTTCGCCTAAACCTTTAAAGACATCAAGGTTATGTGTTTGATTTCGAGGACATAAAATTTAACCTGAATTTAAGAGGGAAAAAAAGTTTAATTTCAGCCATCCTTTTTCTGACGACCAAAAAGGTATTTATTAAACAATCTGCAATGGTCGACGGGTCATCACACTTTTTTCTGCATAGACTTAATCCATTTTTGAGCCTACCAAGTCGAAGCGTGATTGGATAAAACCAAAACTAAAAAAAGAAAGAATAAGAAGAAGGATAAAGCAATAAAGAAAGTTAAAGAAACGAAAGAAGAAGAAGAGGGGTGGCTGGATGGAATAAGATCTGGGAACCACTTCCTGCACCCTTTGTTTTTTATGTCTTTTAAGACGTCTCTGTTATTATATCGCCGCGACAATTCTGGATGGAAAAGGTGTAAATGAGAACAAAGTTGCCGGGGCCCGTAACTCACGAAGAAAATGCAAATGAATGTGAACCATATCCCTTTCGTTGGATCATATCCTACCCTGAAGTTGGCGCGTTAAGTACCAGGAGCGCTGGCAATTTAAGGTTGGTGGATATAACCCGTATCCCCCGTTCATAAATAAGTGGCTGGCTGCCTTTGCCACATCCACATACCGAGCGTAATGTTGAAATATCTGTCACCCGAAGCGGTGAAATACTTTCGCTATTAAAGCAAGCAACGGCAATGAGTTTCCATCACACTGTATATAGTATAGAATATCTTCCTCCCTCTCTCTCTCACTCTCTCTTTCCTCTCTCCCTCTCTCTCTCCACGCCTCCTTCCCCCGCCTTTGCCATCAGTATCCCTAGTTGGAACATTTTTCAAAAGCATTTTCAACGGGTCGCTCAGGAAAGTTATGCAGAAACACGTAAAAAGGCTTTACCGCTGTTTGGCCAGGACTCTTTAAAACTATGTTATTTGATTAGAAATTTATTTATGAATTGCAGTTGACACTTTAAAGACATCATAAAAAGAAAAGCGCCCGCCGACTCTCGATCTAATCCGCGGGATTCTTCGACAATAAGTTCGTTCGTTCCATCCGATCTCTTTTCTTCACTTCCCTCCTCCCTCCCTACGTTCGTTTTCGATATCTTCTTTTTCGAAACTCCTCAGTTTCCACCTTTCATCTTGACAAAGTGCCGGTCATGTGACGTCTGATGTATGAGTTTGCCGTCTCCGCTCAAGAGAGGACGCCACCGTCGAAAGAATTGCGGCCTTAATCCTCCAGTGAGTCGTAGAACTGTCAAACGGCAGCGAGTGATATGCATATTTGAGAGAAGGAAGGGGGGGTTGTTGCTTCAAGGCAAATTTTCGCCGATTTTTTTTTTACAAATTCTTACCAAAAATTTTTTTTTTCTGTAAATGGATGGAGGAGATGATGTCTGATTTTTTTTTTTAGTATTTTTATTTATGACTTCTTTTTTAATCAAAAGACAGAAATCAGTTCTTATTAGGAGTATTCCGAGCAGTTCAGTAAGACCTCCCCCCGCGGGCCCCGCCCTCCCGCCAAAAAAAAGACTCAAGATGTCGGAAAAACTTCAAATCGTTGAAATTTTCGTTAGTAAGAATTAGATTATTCATAAATCACATTAAACGCACATTTATTTCATTTTTGTTTTCTACTTCTTTTATTCCTTTCATATTTTTCATTTTTCTATATGTTTATAGCTATTGAATTCGATTAAGCAATACTTTTACTTGAAACTCATTCAACAAAAGTAAAAGATACAGTTTTATTACCAGCATCTGTAATACATTTCATTGAAAAGCTAAAAACATGTTGATAGAAAAGTGCATTATATTCTATTGTTTTGTTACAATTTGCTTTTTTTCTGTCTTCTCACTTAATCTTCGTACTTAAAATTATGTTAGTTTTGTATTAATTCAACATCAACGTTATAGGAAATTAAAATGAAATATTCCATGGAAATAACTAAGAACTAATATATTCAATTAGTTTCCTGTACATTAATAATCTAATAAATGTTTATTGAATATTTTTGAGATAAACATGTTTGATAATTCCTTTCATTTTATATTTCAAGTCCAACTAAAAAATCACACTTTTTTGGATTCAATGAGAGAGATATATATGAAAATATCAGCTATTATAGCTAAACCCTAAAATGTTTTAAAATGAATTTTGGAGTTTGAGTGATTTTCGACCCGTAGAAGGGGAGAACTGTTGCTGACCTTGGTTGCCGTTGGCTGTTTCGAACCCTGGTCCAGTAGGTCCGAAGAAAAGGTTGTCCAATCACTTTTTGTCCCGCCTTTACCAACCAGACAACAACAAAAAAGGCGTCTCCCTCGGGATTGTTATTAAAGCATTTTAACTTGTTGAAGAGAGACACTGCATACTCCCCCTCTAGTATCATCGTGATGACACGAAGGGAAACATTCTGATTGATATTTGTAGAGAAGATCGCTTTTCCAGACATTATTGCAAAGATTTGCACCCCCTCCTTGTTGAACTGATTTTTGCTTGAAATAGTTCTCCATTTGACGACATCGGCTGTCTCTAGTTGAGTGACAGGTCTCGTCGACACGTCCACCGTAACCGAAATATCACTAATTGTGATTTGCGTGTATTTATTTTAGTTTGATTCGGAAGTAAGTATTTTGTGTTGAGGGCATATGCAATCACACACACACACACAGTATTGTTAGGCTGCACTGCCACCTAATGCTCAACTCCTGGGCCACCACATTGGCTTTGAATGATTTTCGAACTCTTACAGACGGAGATAGTTGGTTGAACTTGGATGCTGGTGGTTGTTTCGAACCCTGGTCTATTGGGTCTAAAGAAAAGGTTGACTGGTCGCTTTTTGTTATGCTTTTATAAACCAGCCTAAAAGAGACGTCCCCCCTCGGACTAGTTTTGAAAGTATTTTAATTTCAGAACTTGTTGAAGAAAGCCGCTCAGAATCAACAGCTTTTTTTTTTTGACTCATAAAATATTATTTCTAAAAAAAAGTATATTAAGAAAAGGTGCTAATGACAATACGCATTGTAAAAATTCTTTTCAAGCATTTGATTTTCATTTTAGAAATTTTGAATTTCGATGAAATATTTTTCTTTAAGAACATAAATTTCTTTTATTTATAAAGCAGAAAAAATATTTTTTAAAGTACTATACAATCAATCATATTACTTGTTAAATTTGACTGAAGATAATCAAGATTTTTATTATAAATGTAATTTAATTTTTTTAACTCACAAATTGAGGAACAAGAGCTAAAAATTAAATCATTATTAAATATCGAAATCACCCTCACAAGAAAGTATGCTTTTGTTGTTTTACAGATATTTAAGGAATAAACATTTAAATAAGAAATTTATCAAAAATTTTAATCTGTTCAGATTAAAGAAAAGAAGAATTATGAAAATAGGGTGTTAGAAAATGAGGAAACTAACACATCCCATTCTTTTTAAATTTAAAAAAAAAGTTAAATTTACTCTACAAATGTTTTAGCAAAGTAATACTTCAGTTAAAATTAGAAATATTTGCAAAGAAACGTCGAACTATCAAAAATGAAAAAAAAAAAAAAAAAAAAAAAAGTCATCGAATTTGAAAAGTAAAAATTGTACAAATATACTGAGGTTTTGACGTCAAAACGCCATGAAAAAAATGAGAAAGAAGTCAATTGAAATATCAAAAATTCGAAGAATCGGTTAAAAGAAAAAAGGCTGAATAATTGTCCTCATGTTTCTTGTCTCATTTTTAAGAAAGATGTAACTTCATGGTCAATGAAAGCACGCAATAAAACAAAAATACAATTCAGGAATAGAATCTCGAATAACATGAAATTCAAACTTTTTCATTGTTCTAGATTTCAATCTTTTGTTTCAACAAAAAAGAATTATTTTTTTTCACTTGATATCATTGGCAAATAAAAACTTCCTTAAAAGATTCATTTTTTCTGAACAATGGTATATGTAATTCCGATTTCAATAAGCAGGAATTTCGAGAAGGAGAAAATACAAAAAAATTTTCTCCTTTCTTTAATAATTTTAGTAAATTATGTAATATTTAAATTTTTTCCAATTCAATGAAACTAAATACATATCTATAGACTGATATTTTGGATGCATTAAATTTTCCAAGCCATAATAATTTTAAGAATTGCATTTTAAGGGCAATAAGTAACAAATATTCTTTCTTTAAAAGTAAAATAGCTAATCTAATTCTAAAAAATTGAATAATTCGATGCAATTTCTAGGAGTTAAGAATAAATATACACACTTTGTTTTATCGTTTAGTCAATATTATTATTTTATCGTTTAGTGAATACGCATCACTTTATTTAAACAGATTGAAATAATATTTTAAAATTTTTAAGATATATAAATAAAACTGGTTTTTTTTTTTCTGTGCTTAAGAAGATTATCCTATTAATGAGCAAAAGGGCTTAAGGCAATCAAGCATATTGTTTTATCTATGCGAGTGAAAATGATTCAATAAAAATTTTCATATGATATTTTAATTATTAAGTATTAATATACTACTCATAAGAGTTCAATTATTTAATTTATTTTTAGTAATTCCGTGTCTCATATTTCTTCAAATGTATTTTTGTATCAGATTAAAATTTCCTTTCATGATTTCAATTCATAAATAAGAATTTTACATGCTGCCAAGTAAAATTTGAAAAAGTTTAATTTACACTTATATTATACAACTTATATTACTATGTATAATCAAACACAGCTGCATGTTTGGCAACATTTAAAATTATTATATATATTTGAATGAATGCTGAATTTATATATTTTTTATTTATTTAATATCACAAATGCAGGAGATCTATAGAAATTGATATTAATAATGAACAATTTTAAAGCTAACTAGTAAAAGGAGGTATTAGAAATTAATGAAGTTTCGTTGGTATTAAAAATTAAGATATCATTTGTTGAAAAAATCTATGAATTAGCATAGGTATAATTTTGCGGAATTTGTACAATAATATGCCACTTCATTGGTTTGCAATGACAAGAATATAAAACAAAAACTTCATTGGTTTGCCATATTCCCTATTTTATCTGTCCTCCTGTTTTCTTCGCCATTTATATAAATTAAATATAACGGATTTTTAGTATTTTGTTAGTAATCTTTATCACTGGTATTTGCATTTTGTGCTTCAAAAAATTATATGAAGAAGAAAAGTTAAGATATTGTTAATATTGTTAGATAACATGAATGACAATATGTTGCTATACAAACATTATGAAATGGCAGGGGGGAGGGGGAAGTTAAGGAATTTTTATTAAAAAAAATGATATTAAATTTGTACCGTGCTAAAAGTCTTTAAAAAGGACATTTCATCTTCCTGATTGAAATATATCATGAAGTGATAGAAATATTTTTAAAATCGAAAAAAAAATTGTTTTTATTTTATAAAGAATCAATTTTTTAAGTAATTTTCTGCCATTTTATATTTTATTTTACTCCCACACAGCATCCCCCGAGAATTAATGCAATCAATTCAATCACTTAATTGCATACAAATGGGCCATCGGTAATTACAATCAAATTCTAGCTGATGTCCAGTTACGACCACTTTTGTCCGCGCTAAACGTCTGGACATGCATATTTCCGGGCCCTCCCTTGACCACTAGAAATTGCAAAGCAAAGAGCGCTTCATTAGACTTCCTGAGTCAACAAGTACACACAGCCAAATCGATATGATTGCGGTTTGCTCAACTCAGGGGTGGTCGGAGGAAGGGGGGACATTTCATTCCATGCCACAGATAGGGACTCAATTGAGTCTTTGACTCTAATCTAGTAGTCGAGATGCTTTCGCTTAATTACTCGAGGAGGGTGGCTGGAGAGGGGTCTTGCTGGACTCTGGCCTCTCCTCGAGTACAGCTATTCATCGATAGGAAGGTCCTCCTTAGAAATTGGGAATTAACAAGTTTCGGACGGTGGAGTTAGATTAAACGTGGAGGTGTTGTTTGCTCACAGTTGCGTTTTCGTCAAGTAATTGTTGTTGGGAAGTTCCTTTTTTTTTAAAGCTATGTTAGACATTTATTAAACGGTAATCGTTTCGTTTCTCTTAGGGGGAGATTTTCTAAATATCAAATAATATGAATTCTATCTGTTGAATTTTTTTAGAAGTTATTTAAATAAAGTTTTTTAAGGTTGTAAACTGTTTATATCTTTCGTTTAGTTTTTTTTTTCTCTCTTTCGAACAAAAGCTCTTTATTGAAATAATTAACTTGATTATAATTAAATGTTTAAAAATATTTTTTTTCTTGATGAGCTACAATAGATAGATCTACGAGGGAGGGGGAGTTAGTGCTGTTGGAAAATCAGCCTAACGGATGGAATATTGTAAATTCTAAGGCCCAATCATGTGAAAAAAAATAGGGTGGCATTGAATAAAATTTAACAAATACTCAAATTGTATTTTTTATTTTCAGATATAACATACCAACTAAAATATAGCCCTCATCACATGATCTTGATTCAAAAATCCATTTATAACAACCAATGTTTTTGAAATCACTGCGATACTCGTTTAACACATTAAAATTTCAATAAATTAATGATATTTTATTTGAATTTGATTGATTGATTGATCACTTATTACCGTCGCACTTAGAAGCAACACGAGAGCAATTGGTGAAAAACCTATTAATTTTGAACCCCGATCAAGCAGCAAGGACGACACCTGAGCTAACACTCCCTTTACAAATTTCAACACCACATCAATGGGAGGACGTTTCCTCCACATTTAACGTACATCAATCCCACTACACGGTGTGTTTTGTGAAGCATCAGGACTCCAACTCAAGACACAATAGAAACAACGTTGACCTTGAGTTCATAGCAGCGACTCTGCTGCCAATGCTGTATCCTCAATGTCATTTTTAACGGTTTTGCTTAAGAGAATAATTTACATTGAAAAAACAATCCTTATTATTAATTTAATTCATATATTATTGTACTCTATCACAAATGGCTTTTGAATGAATGAGTAGCATTCATAGGAAATGTGGGGTTACTTAATCAGCAAATCTTAAGGACTGAGTGTACTGAAGGATTTTTATTTCATTAATGTTCTTCAAAAACAAGACTTATCTTCAAAAATACATCAGACAATCACGAACTGTATCTTCAATACGTAAAGGTATTTAAATAAATTTGCAATTTTTAAAACTTTTTTTGCATCATATCAAAATACGTCCTTACTTGTTGCCTTGAAATATTTAAATAAATGACTTTTAAATATGCAAAAGTATCCGTCACTCATTTTTTATTCCTGTCCTAACAATCAAATAAATTCCTTAGTCATTTGAATATCTGATACATTTCCCTTTAAGAACTGATGCGTTTCGATTACTAATGACAATTTCTTACTCTTTGTAACAGGTATTCAGTATTATTAATAGTTAAGACCTTACAAACTTCATTAATAAATATTAAATATTTCTCTTTTTGCTACCGTATCATAATAATTCTTCAATGTTCCTTTGATTTTTTCATGCAGTAATAATTATATATTTTTAAAGATAAAGAAAATAATTTATGTTAATTTAATTTCGCTTTCCTTTTTAACAAAAATTATTTTAAGTGTACACAAATTAAAAAAGTAAATTCCCTTTGTAAAATTTTTAATATAATCTTATGCATTTTTTAGAATCCATATTTTTGAGAAAGGAGAAGGAAAGAAAGTATATTTATTATTTTCAAGAAAATTGCAATGGTGCACGCATATTGTATTAATTATTTAGGTGATAAATATTAGCTCGAATTGGCGATATCACGTAATCAACTTGCGCCATATGTTATGCCAAATATTTATCCAGATTTTTTAACAGATATCGCGAGCACGTGCTTGAGTTAATTCTGGATTATTTATCTGAAACAGTAATATATTAATAATTCTAAGATATTTTTTATTATTTATTTTGTTAACTGTTATTATGAAAAATTAACTGTTTCCGCAACTGTTATGAATTGAGAAATAATGTTAAAAACTGTAATTCCATAATTCGAAATCTGTCCTGAAATACGTTGTGTTGTCGAATTCAGGATCTTGCAATCGTGGTCACAAAATAAATCAATAAAAAGGGATTCTCTTGAATTAATTTATTTGTCCAGTTTATCTTCATCAATCATGATAAGTGGTCGCAGTAGCCTAGTGGTCATGGTCGCGGACTTGCAGCCGGCGGTTTTCCTCGAATCGTAGGTTCAAGCTCTAAGGCCATTAAAGATCTACCTTGTAGTGGGGCTGATATACGTTAAATCTGTCGAGGTCTCAAGTTCTCGTACTGGCGTAGTGCAAAGGTTTAGTGAGAGAGGAGCCAGATTAGGTGTCATTCTTGTCACTTGACTAAGGTTAAAATTTACGAATCCCATCGTCAATAGTCCTAGTGATGTTTCTCAGGGCAATGCTTATTATAAACAATCCCAATCAGTCATGGAATAATGAAACGGGATTACTTTAACATAAGTTAATCTCTCTTTATGAATGTTTTTCATGAGTTAAGTATTGTTGTGTACGTGTGGTAATCGTTTTGTTCAAAAATTTGTTTGGTGAGCATAAATTATCGTAGCACTAGAAGTGCCCAGGGCTACTAGCAAACGACTTCATAAATTCGAGTCTCAACCAAATGACGAGGACAATAACTAATTCCTAGTCTTCTTTTAATGTTCTTACTACTCCACGGAAGAACTTTGAAAACCAGTTCAATTTAACATTGTGCAGCCGAAATTAATCCACCTGTTAACCTTCAATGAAAATAAGACGCAAATCCATGTCTCATCTTGAACTATACCAATCATGAAACTCATGATCATGATAAATGGGATATCTCCGCAGCATAATTCCTCTTAAAATATATCGTAAATTTTTTTAGAAGGTTATTTCTAAATTGTAACATAATTCAAGCATATAATACTCGTAGTTTCTACTAATAGACTTACACATGACTCTTTAAAAAGATTGCCTTTTGCTTAAGTTCCTAGAAATTTTAGTCATTGTGTATTCGATTTTAAGATTCGGTTATATGTCTTTTTGAATCAAAATTAAAAATTTAATATAATTTAAAGGAATAAACGATAGCAGAGGATCTCAGAATTTGAATATTAAGTAACATTTTAATATAGAAATACTTCAAGTGTAGAGATATAATGATGTATAAAATTTCACTGTAGTTGCACAGGCATTATGTAGACACTTTTAAAACATGAATAAATATCTTTTGTTCAGTATTTTAATAAAAAATAATCATAAAGTACGAATTTCAGTTATTATAACAACTCAGAGCTTAAGAAAAATTAAAATAAAATTATGTCCACCAATAACTTCATCAAACTTTCAACAAATATATGTTTTTCCAAAATTCTTATTTTCCTTCACAGCTTTGATTAACAATTTGTTCAATTTAAAAATTATACGTTAAATTAGAGGCTGATTATCCATACATTTTTTAAAGATTACTGTCCAGTAGATCTGGACTAAAATTATTTATTTTCATTGTTATAATAATATAAATGCTTAATTACGAAAGGTGTTTTTAACCTCCAAACGCAGGATTCTCATAAATAAGATGCAAAATTATAGGACTGACACATTGGTTATCTTGGTTAACGACGGTCTTAGTTCATGAAACACCTGGTTAACGACGAGTTGCTGTAAACAAGAAATGCCTCGGGAGACGACACAGAATTCGGTTCACGATGCCTCGTCTATTGTTTCATTTTTTTTTTCAGTACCATCTAGAGGTTTTTGAGTAGTTTAAATGATCCTTATATCAGTAAGCTTTTCAACGTGGATCTATTATTCGCAACTGGAGCCTGAAAGAATTAATTAATCAAACTTTGGACAACGATGGCAATCCTTGAAATGATTACCGTCGTTATCCAAAGAAACACCGTATATAGAAACCAAAGGACTTTAACTCCATAATAATAATATTCAAAATAAATTTTTAAGTGGGGAGACAGCAACGAAACATCTTATCTTTTTCAAGAATCTGAAACTAAGTCTCGATAATGTCAGATGCATACACTAAAATACTGTGTAATAATTGGGAGTTCACACCTCTTAATCTTCCAGCAACCGTCTGACATTAAACAAATTCAATGTCATGCTTCTTATTTTGTATCTTCACTATCTCATTAAAAATGAAATAAGAAAGTAAGATAAAGTAAAATGATTTCATTAAGAAAGCAAAATAACGTCCATCAAAGGAGTGGGGGAAAAAAAACAGTTTCATTCCAGACTAGTCCACCCGTAGCATTTAGACCGCTTTGATAAGGTGTTACAAAGTGTGAAAGAACCTGTGAGATATTGCGCCCGGTCGCAATGTGACAAGCTCAAGTGGCAAGAACATTAATAGCTGAAACACGCATGGCTTGAGGTTTGCTTTTGCATTGCTTATGAGAATGCTCAGGCGGAATGAAAAGAAAAAAAGGGAGAACCGGCAGATAGAATAGACAGGGGGGTGGAGAAACGTGAAAGGAGAAAAGAGAGCGAAGGAAAAATAAAGGAATGAAAAGCGACAATCAAAGTGGACAGCTAGTATCACAGAATCGTATGACAGTTAATGAAAGTTATCGTTTCATCCCTCAGTAACGAAATGCTCGCTTATTCACACAGAAGCTTTGTCTTAAAAAAGAATTACAATAAGTCTGGGAGGTGATGAAAGTGAGATAAGGTTACTTTTAGGTCTCGTTTCAATATCTGTTCGATACGACGATTGCTTTTTCGTGATGACATTTGAAATCATGAGTGATTACGAGGCGGTATTATAAAGTTTTAATATTCACTAAAAATAATCAAGATAGAAACTTAATTTTTATTTATCATTTTTAAGATTTCTCTGCATAATTACCATCCACAGCTATACATTTTGCCTAGTGTTTCTTGACCTTTCAAAGGTCGTCATCGTAAGAAGCAGATTGAACTCTATACAGCGGGTTACTTCAAACTACGGCTTCCTGAAACTAAACAAATCAACATTAATAGCCGTGATTTACTGCATCATGTTCATAAGGATCAATTTATTTGCAAAACAAATCTTATCCAGATGTTTCGATTATTTCTTAGTAATTGTCCAGACGCCACAAGGCACTCACCGTGTAGCGAGGCTGAAGCACGTTAAATATGTCCTCCCAATGACGTGGTGTGGAAGTTTGGAAAAAGAGGTGCCAGCTCAGGTATCATTCTTGTCACTTGACCAAGATTCAAAATTACCAGGTCCGTCACCGATATTAATTCGTGTGTCTTCCCAGTGCGATGTTAATAAACAATCACATTTTCTTAGTTATTATTAAAACCTTACGATAGCCCCTCCTTTATTTATCATCTATTTATATTTTATTCCAACGAGAATCTTAAAATAGTCGAAGCATTTACCAAATTTTAATGAATTTGTGTCACCTCCTCCGGCGTTACGGTTTTAAGCCATCGAGACTCTATAAGTAATCAGTCAAAAAAACAGTCAGTCGAGCAAATATTTAAAGTATATTTATTATTCTATTTACGAATAATCCAAATCAGAACCTTATTACGAATGAGGGCATTTAATAACTCGCGGCCAATCAAAGATTGTGATTGAAATTCCTACTTATCTCAATCCCGCTGAGGAATGAATACTTGAAAACTGGGTTCGAGTTATATATCGACTCTCAGATATTTACTTAACACCTTTTTGCACGATTAATGTGTGCATAAACATCTCGTTAACTTTCATCTTGTCGGTAAGCACACTAACATATTTAGTCCCTCCTACTCTATTTATTTACTTCTATATATAGTATCTGATTTACGCAAGTCACGGTTTTTTCACAAGGCGAGGTTCTCAAATCAAATAACTTATCAAGTAACTCAAGAGATGATTTGAAGCGGAAAACGCGAACCCTTTACAAATTGAAATACACCTTAAATAAAGCTGCCTTATATCAGAAAATACATTAGAAAAGACTTTTCATAAGGTTGAAATAATAAATGTATTCGAATTTTCCTGATTTTCCTTGATGAGAACTAAAAAAAATGTGTATGTGTATTAAATAAATTAATTATTTTTACTGCAGAAGTAAATTTGAAATCACCTCACACTGAAATATTGTTTAATCAGTTGATTCATCAAAAAAAATTTGTTGCTACTTTTACTTCCATTTAAAAAAGAAAAATTCTGAATAAAAATAAACGTAAATATACTATAAGGAAATACTATACTTAAACTGAATTCAGTAGAAATATACTAAGCGTAGCAAATCTATCTCGTGGTAACAAAAGAGGTCATACATAATTTTATACAGAATTGTATACTTTTTAAGGAATTTCTGTGTAATTGATCAATATTATCACTATGATAAACAAATTCTTGATTTATTTAAAATATAATTAAAATTTTGAAAACACGATTGGCTCTTCAACTATTAAAATTAATTAATATATCATTTTTTTTTATTATTCTTTCATTAGCAAACTCAAGAAATGAATTAATTTCTTTGGTAATTTTTTCAGGAAAAATTACACGATTAATAATTGAACGTGTTAATGAAGGAAAAAAAATTAAAGAAAAATTCCAAATTTTACTACTGCAATATTTTGAAACTTTGACTTTTTCTTTTTTTTTTTTAAGTATAATGTATGCTTACTAGAATTTTGTATTTGCGTAGTTTCATCATTTCTTTTATCAGTCTGCTTGTTTATTTCATATCTGAACTTTCATACAAATGAATTGAAAGAGTTTTAAAAAGACTATAAGTATTTTCATTATTTCTGTAAGAATTTATTATATATACACTACGAAGTTTTATATTTAGTTCTCCTTATCATGAAAGATATGTTTCCTTGTTGTTGTTTTTTAGCTCCAATAAGAGTTCATAACTTCCATCTAAAATTGCCTTTTTTAACAAAGAAATTTCATATTAAGCTTAAAAATAAGATATTAAAATTACAGAATTTGCTTACAAGAACGAAATAAGTGATTTATAAAACTGTAAAACGATTAATATTCAAACAATGTTCGAGTTCTGTCTTATTTTTATTAAATTGAGATCCTTTTTACCTATTAATATCATATTTTACCATACTCACTCAAATATCTCCCAAGTAGTAAACTGAAAACCTAAATATATAATTATGAAAACTTTACTCATTCTAAAAATTAATTTAAGAGAATAAGTATAGGTTTTTTGTTGTTGTTGTCACGTATTTCCTATATTCACTATATTCAATCAAATGTCTTCTAATTAATCATTTAGAGGTGAAAAAAATACTAATTATGAAAAACTCTTCTCTTTCAAAATAAATAAATATAACCATTATTCACTAAGACATAGATAGCTTCATTACCTTCATAGAAATTTAAATTCCCCATAATATGCGTTTTATTATGTTATTTCATAACTATCGTCAACTGATATTTATTAAAAAAATAGCTTTCTAATTTACTATTTAAATGTGTTGAAACATTTAACAAAACCAATTTAACTTTATTAGCCATAGCCAAACTTCATTCTAGAAGAAGCAATAATAGTGAAATAATCGACATCCAGTTTTCTGTTCAATTTTTATGAGATCCGGGACTTTTGGGGTATAAATTTCCGATCCAACCCCCACTTAATTCAAGAGGCCGGAGTTTAATCCAAATAAAGATTAAAAATCCATACAAAATCAATTAAAATTCTTATTGGGCCATAAATTCCGTTTTCTCACTATAAGTTTGTCCACGCTCCCCCTTAGTGAGACCGTTGGTTTTCTATCTGCCGCCAACTCGAAATGTGTCTCGCAAGGAGATCGGATCCATTCCCGTGCTAAGAATGCATTTTCCCCTCGCCTCAATCAGTAATTGCTATTTCTACTCTGTCGCGCTCTATTCCACCCTGAATTTGACACTCAGGAGAAACCCGGGAATGAATTCCCCGGCAGTCGCAATTACGGCTAAGATCGTTCCGAATATCGCCGGTCCTGTTTTTGACGGTTTATTATTGCGGGTAAAAGGCTTTTCCGCCTTTTATGGTTTTGTTTTGGACCCCACCACCCTCGCGTCCTCCGTTTCCTCAAACAAAATGAGAGAAGTTTGTCGTCGAACTCTTTAAGTTTGCGGTGCGAATGAGGGTTTTAGGAAATATAGGTTTGGCTTTCCCGAAAAGTACCTAACCACACACAGCCCCGGCACGTATTTTTGAATTCGTGAAATGAAAGGAGAAAGGAGGTTGTCATATCGGAGCAAAGTTTTCCGGAGGTTGATTGAGTTGAATGTGCATTTGTTTTTAATAGTGTAAGAGTTTGTATTCGCAGTTGGAATAAAAGTATTCTCGATTAATAGCGGCGTTGCTCAAACACTCGAGAGTGTAGGCGATACATTTGTATGAGGATCATAATAATGATCGTTTCCGCACTTATTTTAATAGCTTAAAGTAAAAGTTTATACTGTATTAATGAATTTTACGCAAAAGTTTCGAACTAGTCCTTAATAAAACAATGTAAGCACGGATTTTAAATAAAGCTTACGATAAGAGAGCTATAACGAGAGAGAACATGGAATTTATCTCCAATAAATCTCGAATGCTTATTTCAACAAATATTAAAATGCGTTTGTTTTACAGACTCGATAAAGTGTAAACTAACTACTTATGAATCTAACACTCAGGATAAGTTACAATAATATCTTAAAATACTTCACTAAACCATTTGATAGTTATATATAAGAAAAGTAGCTTTTTTTTTTAAAAAAAAAGTAAATTTTATCGAGCTTAAAATATATACGCTTTTCTTATACACATACAATTAAATTTTCATTCATGATACAATCAATATTTATTTTAATAACTGTACTCTAATAATGCTTTTGATTATAATTATATTTTTCATAATAATTATACTTAAATTATACTTTTAGTCATATTTATACTTTCTAATAATTATGTCAATACATACACACACATACATACATACATACATACATAAACACACATACATACATACATACATACACACACATACATACACACACACACACACACACACACACACACACATATATATATATATAATTGTGTGTGTGCAATTTATTTTATTAGCAAATTACAAAGTTTGTACTTTTTCCTGCAACACCCTGAGAAAATATATCTAACATTTCAGAATGGCCTTTCCAAACAAGCACGAAACAAGCTTCTTATAATTTTATTTCTAAAACTATATAAATATATAATGAAGTATGTCATTTCCTTAAAGGTACACACTACTATTATTTTTTGAAAAAATTTTAAAATAAAAATAACGAAAAAAATCATATTAGCTTTTTACATTAATATGAGTATCTCATATTTATTCAAAAAAAAAAAAGTAATTTCAGTTAGTAAAAATAATTATAAAAAATATTAAAAAAATGGAGCAAAGTTTTCGCAATAATATAAAGAGTTTCAGCCAAAATTTACTAAATCAAAACATGTGTATGATCAAAGTCCTTAATTTATTTAAATTCATAAGTATTTTTTATTGACTTATTCAAAACTCTCTTTCTCTCTCTACACACATACATATATCACAGTAATATTACTATTCCTACTGAAAATTGAATTAAAATTCATAACCACACTACCTAAAGTACTGGAATTTTCATTGTAATATTTTATTAAAAATACATTACTTACTGTTCATTATTTAGAAATTTTGATAGTTTTTTTTTTAAAATAAAATTAAAAATTTTTAGAACTACTTTTTAAATTTATTAGAATGTTACAATATTGAATTAGGTATCAAAATATCTGTAATAATAAAAATAATAATTTAAATTTCAATACAGAAAATTAATTGAAATTTTAATTCAAAACGTTACCGTATGCTTTATTGAAATTTGTGCACAATAATTTTCTTTCTTTTTATACAGATGAAACTTTTTCCAGTTCTTCTTCTTTAAGGGATTTAACATGGTTCAAATGCTCAATTTGAGCTTTAGTGTTTAGATGAGCATCTTCAAATAGTTTCAGTACTGTTTTTCTTTGACCCAAAGGAATTTCGACCTCTTTAGGATTACGTGGAACTTGATACAAAACAATATCATCTAACTCATTCCTACATTTATCTAACTCTAATTTTTTCTCTTGAAACTCAAAACGAAATTGTTCGATTTCTCCGTATACTTTGTTTGTTTCAACTTGAATTGTATCATCATTGCTTATAATGGCCGCTGAGCTGAAGAGATCACACAAATTAGCAGCTGCTTTTTCAAATTTGTCCATTTCTTGCAAGCGCTTTTCTTTGTAACCATCAATTTTTATTTGCAAATCCTCAATAGTTCCTCTTAAATTCTTATTCTTTTCCTCCCATTGGTTAGCTTCCTTTTCTAACCTTTCAATTTTAAATTTCGATATGGCTGTCGACTCTTCAATGCTACTTTGTTCATCTTTCAATTTCAAAATCTCAGTATCAGCTTTGTTAATCCTTTCTTCGAACAATTTTCGAAATTCAGTAAGTTCATGAAGAAACCATTCAATTTTACTTCTTTCTTTTTGAAGAATTTCAATTGAATTACGAACACTTGAAACTGGAATATTTTCTTTTCCCTCCATTATACAAACTACGTCTCGTGGAATAACGAATTGTAAACTTTAAAGAATATCCTTTTTATTTTCAATTTATGATTGCGTTGCCAGATTTTCAATGGCGGAGTTAAAATATTTTTGAATTGACAAAATAATTTGTTTTTAATATTTATTCAAATTCTTTTAAAATTAATTTTTTAAAAAATAATTCGTTAAAATATAAATTATTCTATTTTTAATGAAATATTTTTGAATAGGTACATTAAATTACTTTTTAAACTAATTTATTTTACAAATATAACTTCAAACTTTTAAACTGATTTTTTCCCCCTTTTTTTGTGTAGAAAAAGATAATTTTTTAAATCTCTACTCAAAACACGCAGACGATAAAATGTTCATTTAGACTTTTGATGATTCAATATTTATTAAGAAATCATCTGACTTAATTGCATATGTGTGAGTGTGCCTAAATTTAAAACCGAGTTTCTTAATTGAATATATTTATCAATCGGTACGGTATACTTCTCTTTTAACATAGTTTATAATATAAAAATTTACATAGACAAAATATGGATGGGTAAAACATTTTCCCTTATTACATGAAATTAAATAAAGTTTTCTCTTTCTTTTTGATGAATTGTCTTTCACGTTTACTTGAATTTTGCAACTAATATCAATTAAATTAACAGAAATTACAATATTTTTAAACAAAGGAACATTTAATAGGAGTTGATTTATTTTGAACAGATTTTTTATTTGGAATCGATACATAACTATTAAAAAGAAAAAGAAAATATGACTTCTCTAAATGTTTTAACACGTTCATATTGCATCAAAAGGTATTCTTTACATTATGTTAGTTAATTAACCGCGAAATGTTTAAAAAGGTGATTGTATGTTTCTCTTCTAAGCTCTATTATTTATTGAAATATTTTGAAAAATTAAAATTAAAAAAAAAATTTAATTAGTCTATTTATTTTATTATTTATTCATTATTTTTGAAATATAAAAATCTACTTGTGAATGGCTTTCTAATAAACTCTTTATTTATAATTAAAGTTCATGAGACACATGCGTTTCAGGCTCAGACTGCAATTATTGTTTAAATTTGCTTTTAATAATAATTGTCCAGTTTTCTTCGAAAATAGTGAGAAATAAATATTAACTACCTTTTTAAATAACACAAGTTTTTTATGGGATCCTTTTACTATATGATTAATGTAATAAAAAGAAGTGGGAGTGTTGGTTACATGGAATAGCATTTCAACCATTAAGTAGTTACAATCTCGTGCTTTAAATTCTGAATTGTTCAGAGAATATCGCACAAAAGTGAGGACAATTGAAATTAGTTCTAGAGACAAGGCAAATTAATCGCTGGATATATTTTACAATTTCCATGTTACGGGTTCAATATGAATACTGCAGTAAGAGGAAAATGAAGCTTAGAATGAGACCAGAAGTTTCCGAATACAGTATTGCGGACTAAATAATTAATAATTATATTCTGCGTTCAAATTACAATAATAAAAATATAATATTAAAAAAAATAATGAAATATTAAAAAAGTATTATTAAATGAAAGATGAATTTTCTCTTTTAGATAATAGAAAAATAAAGAAATTATGTTGAGGACAATATATTTTTAATTTCCTTAAGCAGGAAATTTGGTCAATACTTGTATATCAAATAGCCTTTTAAGTAATTGTAAAAGAAATAACGCTAATTTTAACTAGAGTTTTACTCATTAAACTATATTTGTGAATTGTATCGTACCAATTCTTAATAAAGCTTTTTACCACAATTATGATATTGGTCTTGATAAAGAAATTTAAGGAAAAATGAGGTTCATTGAATAAAATGGTATATGATGCAACTGGCAAGAAAATAAAAGGGTGGTTCAATAAGTGCCTATTTTTGAGGAAAGAGGGCATTTCTAAAGTATGTATGGGTTGTCATTGTAAACTGTCATTAATTAAATTATTTCAAAACAAATTTGACACTGATTCATAGGTTATTTAACCTAATTGTTGCCACGTCTAGCCGTTCATGTCAATTTGCGTCGATTTGTCACCATCAATGAAACTAGATTCATCATTATACTCAGAAAGCCAAGCAACAGTCATAATAACGGGTTGCTTCTGGTACACCTACTACAAAGGAGATGACGGTTTCATTTGCCGGAAAAGTTATTCGATGATTTCTTTGGAGGCAAAAAGCGTCATATTAATGGACTTCTTAGAAAAAGGAAAAGCGATCACTGGAGTTACTCCATTATATATCTCTCTCTCTCTCTCTCTCTCACACACACACACACACATTCCTAATAATCTATTTCCCATTCATAACATAGGTATTTTTTTAACCGAACGCTTATATCATATAATTATAAATTAAGAAAAACGTAATGCCTAGTCTGATTGAAACCTGACTATAGTAAATTGATTTGAATCATTCTTCAAGGAGAGAACGAATTGTGAAAACTGTTTGCGATAAGCTTGGATGAATAACATCAATAGCTTCACAGAGAACCAGTAAGGTTTAACATCAGAGAGAATGTTAAAAAATTTTCCTAATTTAATTAGTCAAAGCTGTTTTTATTGAAGTAGGAACAAGTAATCAACAGATTCGTCTTCTGGATCATAATGGTGAGCTATAGTTATTGGAATTTAGCAACTGTGCTTTCCTGCTGTAATGAAAAACCCAAAATAAACAGTCTGAAATTTAATCAATAAAGGAGTCCATAAAAGTATGTTACATACTGTATACAATAAAATATAAGGTACATACTTGGAACCTGGGAGTTTGATATTTGGTACCTATTAGAACTTGCCGCATAGTAAATTTGCCAATACTGGAAGTAATATACTTGAAATATTTTGTAATATCAAATTCCTGATATTTATTTTTAAATGGAGATGATCATAATTTCAATACAGAAAAAGAGTGTCAACCTGAAGTAAAAAATTGTGAAACGAAAGGGTTGAGTTAAAAATGAATCTTGAATTTAGTAGAAATTTAAATAACCGGTAATGATAAAAAATAAAAATGGAAGACAAATATTTACTATAGAATTTAAGCAAAAATATAATAAAAATATCGTGTATTAAATAAAATAGAAATATATAACATATTAAATGAAATAAAAATATATATTAAATAAAAAAAATAAACAGAATAACAATTTTTTTAGAAATAAAATGAGCTTCCAAACTTGAAACATAATATAAGGAAAATCTTAATAACTGCTATGTGAATAATTGTTGAGAGAGCGAGAAAATTTGTAAAAACTAGATTTCGCCCTCTCAATCGTAACATACAATTTGTTATATTTAGGTGTAAGGTACTACAAGTTCCCTTTCCCCTTCTATTTGTCGTTGCTGTTGTTTTTAATTCTATCTCGTCCAGCAAAGGGGCTAGATCAAATCCATGAGCCCAAAAACTTTAATACAGTCAAAAACGAGAAGACAACTTCTTTCCTATCTGGAGCTTTCCAAGGAGGACTTGATCAAGAAGCCCCCATTTAAAAATCCGATGCACCTTTTACCGAACAAAGTGCCTTCTTTATCAAGCACAATTCAATCTCTTAAAAATAAAATACACTTGGTGATGTTATATTAGTAAGTATAATGATAATAAGTGAAATTTGTATTTGCGTACATAATTTAATTCCAAAATATCTAAGCAAATTAAAAAAAAAAAAAAATCACCAATTAAAACTGTCACGAAAGAAAATTAATTTAAAAAATTTCGGGACGATTGACAATGTTGACACACTTCTGTCGACATTTGGTTTACCTAAAATTGCTACAGTTTACAGAAAAGAATAATTTTATATGTAAATTGTGATATAATTATCAATAATAAAATCAATTGACCGTTAATTTCTAATAGAGTAATTTTGATAAACCTACGCTTCAAATCTTAGATTTTTCGAAAATTTTTAACTAAAACCCAGAAAAAATATTACTAAAGGAATTAATTTTCAAATATTATTTCATTTTATAAAGAAGGATCTATGTACGAAAAAAAGTATAATTATTTAGATTGAAAGATCAGAATTTTATACCCGAAAGAACAAATTTGTTTCATAAATCTTTATATGGTCCCATTTTTATTTATAACTTATTTTTTGGAGCACGATATAATAATTATAAGTTATCGCCCTTTAACTCCATAAACTGAATTGATTAATAAATTATTAATTAATGCCAAACCTTAGAAATGAAATAAATTATAATATTTTACCCACTACGATTGAGATATCCATCTACATAGAAAAATAAAATTGATCATCAAAAAAAAAAAAAAAAAAAAGTCACGCATCTTTTATTCAACACTTCTTAGAATTGTTAATATTTTTTTTACAACTTGATTGACAAGCCAAATGTTATGAGAAACAAAATTTTTCATCTCAACGTTTCGTGACGACGTGTCATCATTTCCCAAAACACAGAGACACTCCAGCTAGCTATCTCAAACGAGACTTAGATAACAATCACCTCAAAATTACTTTTAATATCACAAACTACACAAAACCCTCAAAAATGCCTCATATATCAGTAAAACCAGAGACTGGAGGAGAAAGAGAGAGAGAGAGAGAAAAAAAAAGTGGTGCCAAAAAATCGCTTCTCCCCGTTTTCTGTTGATCCCAGGCAAGAAAGCATCTCATATGTCAACCATCTTTGTGACGCTGTCGTTCAAGCTGCGTGGCCCCTTGGCGAGCTTTGAGGGGGTAGATCTCGGGGGGAGGGAGGCCAGAGAGCTTTCAAGCGTCACCTACACATTACGGGACAGATAAAATATGACCCGGCCTTGTCAACTGAATGATGACTAATTTGAAATATGTCCTTTTTGCGCGGACATCCGCGCCAGAGAGAGACACTAGTTCTGGCTGTCTCAGACATTGATGGACTGCTAGACCGTTCTGCGCCCCATCCTTCTATTCCCCCATCACTCCATCACGGGAGTTTGAGCTCCGCCAACCAACCAAACATCGCCCCAATTTTTACTTTTTTAGTGGGATTTCGAAAGAGGATTTGGCGAGATATCGCTCCACTATGGAGGAAAGCTCTCTCACTTGTGTTAGTTACTCCACTTATTAGAAGCCATTTCTTACTCTTATTATAACATTGTATCAACATCTTTCTGAATCATTCAATTATTCTACATTTCTTGCAGTTGTGTTTGATAATTTCGTAAATAATTCATGCAACTGGATGCAGATTCGGATTACTCTGCATCCTCAAAGCATTATTTTAAAAGTGCTATATTATGAACTATTTATAATTTTGCTCCATTTTGAATAAATTCATTATTTATTGTATTCATTGATATATCATGAATATCCTCGTCCTGTTTATTATTATTATTATTATTATATATATAGTTTGTTACATAAATCGAATAATTTTACATTATGTTTTATATAAGTTTTTTTTTATTGAATAATCCCATATACAATAATACAAAATCCAATTTTTAGATCATAAATGTTTAGTACTAATACAGCTATAAATAGAGTTATATACATATAAGTACAAAATGTGCAATACATAAGAAAGCTAGTCAAAAAGCAGTTTATTTGCAAAGTGTTTGACACATTCATCAGTAATTTCATACCTAAAACAAACCGTAAATCTATTACACTTCTCACTAATCCCTGTGGTCGCTGACTGGCGGCCAGCGTTTCGTAGAGTCACGTGTTTGAGCCCTGATACTGATACAGACTCGCCATGTAGCGGATCTAATGCACATTAAATCTGTTAAGGGCCCAAGTCCGCCTGTTGGAAAGGGAGATACCAGCTCAGGTGTCGTCCTTGTCACTTGATCTAGATTCAAAATTATGAAGCCCGTCACCAACAGATCTCATGTTGCCACTCATTTTGACGTTAATAAACAATCGCAATCGCATCTCACCAATCCCTACTGACTATTTTATTCCTCCTCTTTGGATTGGTAGGCGTGATTCGGATTCTTTTCTGCTCACTAAGCTAATTTTAAAGTTCGAAAAGGTATTTTAATTGGTTTCTAATTTCAGTTACTTATATAGGCTGCGGTGTCTATACAGCATTTGCAAATCTTGAATGAATAAATACATTAATAAATCGCAAAACAAAATGAATTGTGAAATATTTACATTACCAGTTATTTTTTTGCCGCACATATCTTAATTTTTTTTTATATAATTACAATTAAAAACGATTTAATGATATTATGTAATTGAAATGTGAAACAAGCAACCTAAATCTAAACTTGAAAAATATTGAAAATAAAAAATTAACTTTATAATTTAATATTTTCAATTAATGCCGAATCTTCTTAAAATACTCAAGAAAATGCTGCGCCTTGAAGATATCTAAAATAATAACAATAAATAGATAAAAAGTTGTTTTTTTTTAACTAAACACACACAGAAAACTCAGAAGTAAGTGTCAATACTTTTTATTCGCGTTGTAGGTTTTTTTTAACAGCTTTATTTCTAGCTTAATTTTCAATCTTTAAATGCGTAGAGAGATAATGCCTATATAGAGATACAAAATTCCAGTGCAGTCAGATGATAACAAAGCTCGAGCTTCTTTTAAAGACTATAAGAAAATCTAATTTTGTTAAGAAATTATTAACAGTTTTCCTTTTCCTTTTGTTCTTATACGCTCATAGCTTTCATTAGTTTTTGTTAAATACAAAGTTATTAGATCACAATTATTTTTAGAGTAAGGTATATGGTGTCTGGATATCCGAATAATTGTTAAATTGTTTCTTAAAAGTTTCGCTTAAGATACGTATAATGTACGAATAAAAACCTGGACTATCTCAAAGAAAACTTATGGAAAAAATGTACACGTCACTTATTCATGAAAAGCAACTGACTCAAAAAATGCAAGTCCTTAAAATTAAAATACAATATATAAAAAGAGTTAACAGGACAAAGGTTATGTAGGAAAGGGAAAAGTTATTGAATGAAATATTTTCAACCCTTTATCAATTCTCAAGATGCAATATTTGATAAATCAGTTTTATCGCTGCATGTTGTTATTTTAAGGATTTATTTACGTATGAGATTAGTTTCTTATAATATTGAAAAATTTATAAGAAACTAATTTATATCCAAGATCTGTTATTATTTCATAAAGATTAACACTATAACTAATTTTCTATGGTCTGCAAAATTATTACGGCACTAAATTTAATTTAAGTTTTGATTCACATAGCTTTAGGATTATTTAGTGTCCAAGACTCAGGATTCTGAACAATAGTCAAATGACACCTGAATGAAATGTTCCCTCTCTGCACTCTCGTTCACATAATATATAAATATTAAGGTGCTTGTCAGATTTAATGTACCTCATATCTTATTATCTGAGCCTCATTCTATGTATGACCTTAAGACCAGTATGACTTTGTCACTGAACTTCAGTAATCACTCGCATACCAATAAGAATTACAAATTTATAATTTCCCATCTCACATAAAAATTGGTGGAAAAGTAACATTTAGTTAAAAATATTTATATATGAAAATATACACATTGGATTGTATAAACAACATAAGAAACTGTAAAAAACCAATATTTAAATAACTTTTAAGAAAATCTAGTCGTTTTATGCTAAATGTAAGAATTACTAACCCAATGTTGCTATGGATATTTTTTTAAAAAAATGAAACCATAATAATCATGTTACTGTTCATAATTCACAACCAGCTGCTTATAAATTTTGAAACGAATGCTTATTGATTTTTATTTAAATCCTTTCAATAATTCATTTTGTTTTCTAGTATATAAAACAAATAAAAAAAATTATATTTAATACTAAAATAGCTTCATCAGTCTCTCCCTTTCTGAAACACGTAATTTTTAAAGTTTCAATTGCACTGGAGACACAAAATAGCACATCAATCCGATCCAGACAACATTTAAATCCATTACACTCGCAATGCATTTATATTAATTGAAGATTCCAAAAACGAGATATTTTTTTATTCAAACTCAGCGGCGCTGTTTGGCGTCGATTCGTCTACCAAACCAGCAACCCTTGTCTAACTTTCCAAATGTAGGACGTCCACAGAGCATCTCACCCTTTTAATCTTTATATATATACATATATATGTTATTATTTATCATCATCCCCCCTTCTTCCTTTTTTCCCTCTTTTTATTACTATTATTGTTATTATCACGATATCCCCCCCCTACCCTTGCATACTCCGATCCAGGTTCAATCTTTTCTTCCCATATGACATTTCATCAATCAGCCAGGGTAATTTTGGCGATAATCGCTGGACTCTCTCTGCGTTGGCTGTCACACTTCGTTGGCTTCGGTCTTTCATGTATTTTATTTATTTATATTTTGATCTATGTGTATGTGTGGTGTGTCTGCGTACGTTCTTTTTCATTTTTTTTCCTTCTGCTCCTCGGGATTCAGGTTGAACATCTGCCAGGGATTTTTGGCAACCCCGCCCACTTTGGGATCATTTTACTATTCCCTAGAGAAGCATTAATCGCTGACACGTAAGCGCCCGAATATGCAAAATTTCTCAACGGTCTTTTGATGGTGCTTCAATTTTCGATCCGCATCAGTTCGTTATTGGCCGGTTGGCTTGATGATTTCCTTTCGGATGGGGTTTTCGTACCCTTTGAAATTAAATGACTTTTTTTTTAAATACAGGATGTATAATGAATCTTATTGCTCAATTTTCATTTTCTTTTCATGTTTATTTTTAAGCATAAATCCTTTCGTTTTTTTTTTTTTTTTTTTTTTTCGAAATTCGTGAACGTCTTTAAAATATAACTCTCCTTTTTTGCAAAACTTTTCCAATTCACAAAAAACGCTTTGTTTTGTAGTATTAAGAAACTACTTAAAACTCTTTCTTGCGATTCTTTGCATAGGGAGTAATAAATTGCAATTTTTCCCCCAACAAACAAATTGACCAATTGAACAGCCAGTAACATTTCTATCTAAATATTCATTTCAAAGTCAGATACTAAAATTATCAATGAACTTTCAAATTTCTGAGGTATATTTGGGCCACATTCATTTTGCCCTTGAATGCCTCAATTAAATGTTAAGGCAAAATTTTGGATGTTTTTTTTTTTTAAATTAGCATTCGTAGATAACTTTTAAAGTTAACTTTTGATTTGCCATAATTTCATTTTAAAAATCATAATTTCAATCAAGAAAGCATTTTGTTTTGTTGGTTTATAATATACAATCATTAAATGAACTTTTCTTTAATTTTTTTTCTTTTTCAAAATACGAATCTTTTATTTGACAAAGAATAACGTTCTAGGCTTATTTTTAGAATATTTATTTTGAAATTTAATAATGTGTTGCATAGAAAATTACGTGCTAAGTACGAGTAACGGTTATCATGTTTGAGAATGGGTTACTCACTGTAATATATCAGCTATAATTTTTTTTCTCAAAAATCCATGCGCATTGATAGATCGATTTCATTCTTTGTTTATTAACGTCTCACTTAGAAGCAATGCCACGTCTGTTGGAGACGGACTTCGTTATTTTGAACCTCGGTCAAGTGACGAGGACAACAACACCGGAGCTTGCACCTCCTTCACCAAACTTTCAAATCACGACAATGGGAAGATTTGGGACCTCGACTAGATTTAACGAGTATCAGTCCCGCTACACAGCCGGTCTTTAGTTACAACAGGGCTTGGACCTGCGACTTGACGGAAACAACGCCCCTCTCCTTGAGTTCGCTACCATGACCCTAGGATACCGCCACCACATAAATTCATGCGTATGCCGCCATTCGTATAAAAAAAATCGCCACCGTAGCTTTTTCGACCGATGAGACCGTCTTCGCTTTCTTTGGAGCATACTCACCGGAAGAAACGCACTGCTTTTATTTTTATTTGATTCCCAGATAAATGCAGATTTCATCGACGGTGACAACTCAACAGAGCGGCAATCAGACTATGGATCAGTCTAATTTGTTTAGGCACCGTTTGACCGATGGAAGCAAGCAATGTTAATACCAACCAGCCTTAGCAATGCCATCTGTCTTCTATTCAGGTATTTTTTGAAGAATTCTCGTACTTATTGAAAGTAATTTATGTCACGATTGCGACATATATTCTTATTTGGAGTATTCTTGATAAGTAACATCAGTAACGTCAAGTTTAAAAGGAATATCAGAATTAAGGACTTATATGAACTACCCATTCACAATGCAAACGTTAAAATTCCCACAAAATAAAAAATAGAAAACATTTAATACAATTTGATTTTCAAAATCACCAGTTTTCAACTGTCCAGGAAAAAAACGATTATGTCATCTTAGACTTTTCCATCGACTACTTTTGCTACTGTGCTTCTTTTTTTTATTTGGAAATTTCTTAACACCAATAGGGAAGATAAAAGTTTCTACTTTGCAATTGGACCTTTATAAACCTAACAGTAAGAAAAATAATAAGACGCTAACACTTTCATTCATAACAAAATGATACAAAAGATATTAAAAATAATAAAAATTAAATATACAATGCGTCATCATATTCAATATTATTATTCTGCATTAATATTTTCTCGTCTTTTTACAAAAGCATCATGGTCTGAATCGTTAGAATAACCAGACCTTTGTTTGAAAACAATCATTCATAAAATGCGAGACAGTTCCAGACGCTTGAGGATTAATGATTTCCATTTATAATATTTATATAAAATAAGTAACTTTTTATTATTGAATTGAAATAAATTCTGAAAAGCAAAAGAGAAGTGTTCCAATCTTCAGGAGAAATTTTAAAGTGAGGCATTAAGAATGAAACTTGCGAACGATGTATGCTATATGGTTAAAAAAGGACTTTTGCATAATATTTTAATGTGCATAATTCGACTTCTAAGAACATCCCGTTTAATAAAGGATAATTTTATTTGCATTCGCATAATGACTTTGTGTTACATTAACACAAAGGACTATTGACGACCGATTGGAAAGTTTTGATACAGCATTTCTGTTAGCTAAATAACTGTTTGTACATTTCTCCATAAAAGTTAATGCAATCAGTTAGTGCACTACCCCACACAAACTGAAAACAGCAGTCAAGAACTTCCAGCAATCATGTTAACCAAAGGGATTATTTTGTTGCATGACCACACCTGCCTGTAGCTATTCTTCGCAAAGATTTGTTACATCGCTTTCAATGGGAAGTCTTCGAAAACCCTTTTCTCTCCAATCCCCTGCCTTATCTACCTACCTTGACCAGAGTTGATGTCTCCTGATTGGATGCTGAATATTAACTTAATTAGATTTTCAGATTCAGAGTTTAAATATTTCAACTAATTCAGCATTTAATTCAGATTTTAAATATTTCAACTCATATTTGGCAAAATTCTTTCTTAATATTTTACGCTTTTACAAACTATAATAAAGATAAAATCTTATTTTTACCAGGCACTACGAAAAGAAATCCTTATAGACTCAAAATTTCTGCTCTGGTTTCAGATAAAGTCCCAGGAGGGCAAAGCGCACTCTCCAAATATATATTTAATTCAATACAATTCTGACTTCTCTAACGAATATTACATCTTTGACCCACTCAAGAAGGCCCTAAAAGATGGTAATTTGCAGGCAATAATGTCTTGCGTTCCTCAAACAATTACGGAGAATATTCATATAGGATTTTCATCAGCTTGTTGACTACTGAGACACCTATATCAATTTACGATGCAACTATTGATAGCCGTTATATTCCTTATCATCATTATTTTTTCTGTATATTTATATATGACACACTTCTACCATTAAATACCAAAAGTAGTTCTACTTTCATTTGGGCGACCCTAATAGGAATGTTTGAAATATACATAATAGTGTTTTACATGATATAATTTTTTTTTTTTTTAGTTTTTCTTTCCTATCCCTTTTTTTTTTCTTTTTTTTTAATGTCTTTTCACATATTTCTTATTCATTTCATTTATATTGAACTATTTATGTGATCAATTATTAGAGGACACAATACATTCATTTTCTAATGAGAGATTTTACCGAGTATTGTTATTTTTCAGATATTGAATTTAATAGGATTACATATATATATATATAGAGAGAGAGAGAGAAAGATATATATTTATATATATATAATCCTATTACATAAGTATATAATTTATAAATATAAGTATATAAGTATAAGTACATATATATATATATATATATATATATATATATATATATATAAAGTCAATTCAATTTAACTTCTCTCTTGAACAGCACGTAAATTCACATTTCTCGTTAAATATCTCTCATATCATCACGTATTTTCTAAAAAAAATTCTTGATGAAAAAGAATAATTTATATGAATACTTCGAAAGAAAAGAAAGAAAATTTAATTTTAATGCTATTTTTTAAGTCCTACTATTTGTGTTACGATCATGGTTATTTGGGAAATTTAATTTTAAATTGAAAATTTACACTACACTGACGCGAAATTCTAAGATATTTTGACAAAAATTAAATAAAATAAATGGAAAATGAATGATAAAAATTCTCGGAAGTGTTCTCGATGGCATCAAAGAAAATGGTCTTTGGCGAAGACGTTTTTATTCTGAAATTTATAGAATTTTTAATGAGCCCAATATCACTAAATGTATTTAAATAAAATAAACGAATTGGGCATCTCATATTATTAGAATAGATGAGAAAAATTCAATAATGGAGATTTTTCATTGCAAAGCCCTTTACTATTTGGAAAAGAGGAAGACCAAGAATACGGTGGCTTGATTCTGTTGAATCGTATATTAAGGTGTTTGGGGGAGAGAAACTGGTAGACTAATGCAAAGGGCAGGCTACCTTGGGGAAATCTTCAAAAGAAGACCTTGACCCACCCTGGGTTGTTGAGTAAAATATGATGATGATGGAGAATGAATGATATCTTAAAAAAAATTTAATTCATTGTTTATACTTATGTAATAATTTTCATACAAAAATAACTCTATAAGAGCTCTATAAGACCAGTATAATAGTTTTTTAAAAATTGAAATTGCAATCAAATATCTATTTTTTTTTTTACCATAACCCTTTTTGTCAATATAGGAAATCTTTTTTTTTTTTTTGGAAAGTTATAGGATTACAGCTTAAGGAATGGCAAAAACTTGTTAAAAACTTCAATTCATTGACAGTTTAAAGAAGGAAAAAAAACTGTTTTGTTATCAAAATAATAATGAAACTCCAGTGAATAAACAGCCCCACCTCAAGAGAGCTGCGGAATAATAATAAAATTTTTAATTCAAAAATAAGAAATAAAAATTCTTTAGTTATTGATCTTATAAATAATCTATACTGCACAATCTAGAGTATACCAGATAAAATTTGAGTTCTTCCAGAATTATTCGAATAGAGAGTCTCATATTGATATCGAAGGCAACATAATATAGATAACAGAGTGCATTTTCTTAAAGTTTCAAATTAAAAAGAATAACATCTTACAATGCCTTCATGTCTAGACCAATCAAAAAAATGGGATCTAAATTAATGATACGAAGATTTTAACTAATAATAATGAAGTTTATTACTGCTAATAATGATGGGAAAAAATTACGTAAATAAACGAAATTCTTTTGTTATTTAATTGCATTGAATTACGGCATTTACAATATAATAGCATTTGCAATATATATTGTATATAGCATTTGCAATATATATTGTATACAGCTTTTGCAATATATATTGTATACAGCATTTGCAATTAACATTTCATATTTAAAGCTACCTTGATTAACATTTCTTATTTAAAGCTACCTTGATTAATATTTCTTATTTAAAGCTACCTTGATTAACATTTCTTATTTAAAGCTACCTTGATTAACATTTCTTATTTAAAGCTATCTTGATTAACATTTCTTATTTAAAGTTTTGATCCAATAAATGGATTATGTAATAAAAAGTAATTGCTTTGTAACTTATATAATATGAATTAAACTTATCTGAAAATAAAGTAAAATCATTCAAAACAATAATTAGCTCTTAATTTTTAGTTACATTTTTAGATGTATTAAGTGAATTCCTAAATAATTATTATTAATAATTGGATTTTTTTTACGGATTCTGATGCAATGGAAACAGATTTCTAAATTTTTTTTAAAATAATTAATGTCTAAACTCGGATTTAACTCTTGCAGCAAGAAATGAATAATATAATTAAAGGAAGTAATTCGGGAATCGGAGTTTGTCAAAAGGTGAAAAGAATACCTATCATTTTTTAAATTACTTTAATGAATATTGTTATAATAAGAATCAAAACATGAGCTTACAATATAAGTAATTTTAATAACAAGATTTAAATTAATATTAGTATATATGTGTGTGTATGTGTGTGTGCGTGCGGGGGCGTGTGCATGTGCGTTTATCAGCTTCAGAAATTACTCTGCCTTATGCAGTTGCATTTGCATCACCTTCCATCCAATCTTATCGCTTGGCACAAATAAAATGAAAATTCCAATTGGCAGCTTCTAACACTGGTTTAGAAGCTAATCCAATCCTTTACAAGTTAGAAATAGAGTGGTGTACAATCCAGTTTGACCAGAATAAATGTTAACAAAAGACATATTGTGAAAGTACCTCTGAAAGGATTGAGGTTGTGCAACTCTGTCGTCACCAGTCGTCTGGCAAGAACAGTTGGAGGGAGTGGTGTCCAGTCTAGCATTGGCTGAAGCAGGTAATCTATATATGTACAAGAAGAAAAATTGAATAAGAAAGATACTGGATATCTTTCATGGATTCACCACCTAAAAAATCTTGTCTCTATTAACTTGTACTATACCTAAAGGATGGTATATTACAAAATGTGAATGTCAACTTTGTTAAACAATCGGCAACTTCAATGTTCATCTGATGTAAATATCTTCTGGTTTGATGAAGAAAAAGTAACGTAAACATCTTTACATAAAATTTGTTTATATTAGCTTTAAATTACACGTAATAACAAAATCTAGTTTTTTACGTTTAAGTTAAATTTGAGTGAATTCATTATTTTTATTATTCATTTTGAATTTCTTGTATGTTAATTAAATTAAGTTACAAAAATATAATAGTAGTTTAACACATTATAGTATTATTCCAAATATTATTTTCTAAGTTTATATTATTAAGGCTTAGAAAGTTGTATATCTTTCAATGAAATTTTTTTCTTAAAATTGTCTGCTTATGTACTTTGAGTTTTGCATTTAAAACATTGACACACACGCACAATCATTTTACTACTTATAAAATACACTGTCATTTATGTAATTGTACAAAATATTTTTACGCATGCTCTCTGAATTGTATACAATTTCTTTATAGTTGTTCCGGTATATTTCATTCGTGTTATATACTTAGTGCAGGGGTGTAGCGAGAAATTTTTCATGGGAGGGGGGAGGGGCTCTCATTTAAACTCAGATCTCAAAATTAGCTCCAAATTTCATTGCTTATTTTCAAGGTGAAATAAAATGTTTATGTGCAGAATGGGATCTCGAATATTACTATTTTTCTGAAAAAGTTTCAGTTTACAGCATTCTTTATGGGGGGAGGACATTATACTCCCCATATCCCCTCTCCCCTTCTCTACGCCACTGACCTAGGGTGAATAGTATTTTTTTTTTCATACTGTAATCTTACAGAAAAAAAAATAGCACATAAAAGAAAATTCCATGCGACGTTCCTGTTTTACATAAAAACTCCCATGTAGCGTGGATTTTCATTGAAAAAAGAATTTCAATAATCTCAACACATTTCTAGTACTGAAACATACAGTTTAGAAATCTTAAAATTGAATAATGTTTAAATAAGTAGAAAGAGTTTAAATTAAAATAATTATTAAGAGTTTAAATAATTAGAGAGTTTCCCTTTTTGTTTAAAAAAAATCACATGAATAATAAACTTCTGTCAGTTCAATAGTTATTTGTTAATAATTTGATTTAAAATTTACTAGTTAAATTAAAAGGGTAAATTTTGTATTCATATTCATAGTTTGTTGGCTAATATTAATTTTGTCTTACATTTACATTGCATTAGTCAGGACATGCGAGGAATAGTATAAGACAGTGCTTAAGATTCCTTGTCTTAGCGGTTTATAATTTTACAATTATTAATATAGCTTAATTTTTTTGTGTGTCTAATAATCATATTTTAATAATTCTATTGAACTATAAAAATAATATTTTTGTCAAAAAGTGTTTTCCGTCTTAGATGAATATGTACACGATTTCTGAGACGTATATGCATTTAGGAATAATTTTTTTCAAAAAAAAACTCTATAGCACTACATGGTTTCTAATTTCTTATGCTTCTATATAGGATACCAATGCATAAAGAGAACCAAAAATATTTTTTTCTTTAAATAATAACTAATAAATTTTAAGAAATAATTTGTTGTATATTAAAAAAATGAAAAAATTTAAACTTCCCGAGATTATTAAGTTTCACAATCTTTTTCAAAGAAACTATTCAGTAATATCATGATTTAAGTTGGTTCACTATTTTGTGTATTATTTTATATAAGAGGAGAGCAAAACATTTTGAATATTTAAGGAACACATTTTTTAAAAACGGTACCTAATTGTAAACATGTCTCAAAAATCATACCCATGTTCAATTGTAAAGAAAAATGTACCTTTTTGACTCAAAAAATACTTTATAGTTCTATAAAATGTTTAAAATATTATTATTACGTACAATTGAAAATATAAGTTTTATTAATAGTTTTATAACATATATGTCACAAAAAAAAAAAAAAGGAAATCCTAAATTCGGCATTTTTCTATCCTACTCCAAGTCATGGTAATCTTAATTAACTACATTCTTTAATAAGTGAATTTTTAATTTTGTATTTTCTGCCTGATCCCTTGAGATTTTATTAAATTATAACAAATGCCCTTTTAATATGTCGACAATCCCCTCTGGCCCTTGATGTCCAGGTTGATCTATTGCATCCCAACACTTTTCAAGGGAACACTAGCCGTAAGCCGAAAGCTCTCCGGCTCATAATTCATCGCTCGCTTCCATACCAGATCAAATCCCACTTCTATTACACATAGCTGCTCCCGAATTGTGACACCGTCGTGCCACAATGCTTGCCTAAATGCCTCCGCATTGTCCGAGATACCCCCATACAGGTGGTAAAGTGAGAAGACACGAAGTGGATGAATAATAAAGAAAAAAAAAATCTCGGTTACGCTACGTTTACACATAGGAGGGGGGGGGACATTATACTTTATGGTCATTTTTGTCAGCTGGTTTTTCAATATATAAGAATAAATTATCTCCAGCGAAATTGACGCGAGTCCTTTTTTTTCCTTCCTCTCTCTCTCTCTCTCCTTTCCCAGTGCCTGTAAAGCTGCATTAACCGTCAACCAACCATCACTCAAAGTCAAGTAAACAAAAGGCAAGACGGGTTGAAGAAAAGATTTCCCCCTCCCTCCCTCTCCTTCTTGCTTATGGCATGTCCTGCCTTGGAAAAAGTGCTAGGAGATATATGTGTGTATGTCTATGAACTTTTATTATTTCTCCACACACCGGCTGGGTCGTCTCAAATCTCCTATTTTTACATTAAATGATAAACTGGAGCAGATGGGGATCAAGGGAAGAGGAATTATTGCCGATATCTTTAGTTTCCACTCTTTGAAGTTGGGATGGGCGAGTGAAATATGATGCGGATATTCTATAGGAAGCGGTTTTAATCTTTACATGGTTCGTTACGTGTATTGTGTGATGGGTTTCGAAAGGGATGGATGGCATATCAACAGAGCCTTAATTTTCTTCCCTATTACGAACCTATTTTTGAATAAACTATTTTTAAAAGCAATTTCTTTCGCCAATAGAAAAATGCATAAATTTTCTTCCATTCCCCCCCCCCTTTTCGTTGCTTAAACATGGTTCACATGCTTCTTTTTTTTTTTATGAGTAATTTCGGATTTCTGCACCTGCAATATTTTTACGATTTTTTTATATTCCGCTGATGAATTATAAACATTAAGAATAGTAGATCTTAAGAAACTCTTAAGACATGAGACTTCAGTTAATTCCAATTTTAAGGACTTTAATTATTTATAACTGAAAATAATAACTGCGTTTAATATTTAATTTCCACCCAAAATTTCGATTAAAATTTTTTATAAATATATATATATATATAATTTTAGAAAATATTATAATAATTAATAAATTAATATTCAGCTTTTTTTCAAATATGTTTTAGGTTTGCTTTTGTTTTATTGACGTAGCACTAAAAGCACCACGAGAACTATTGGTGTCGGACCTTGTAATTTTGAACCTCGGTCAAATGACGAGGAAGACACCTGAGCAGGTTCTTCCCTCTCTCAATTTCCACATCACGCTAATAGGAGGACTTTGAGACTGGACAGATTTAACGTGCATCAGACCCGGCAATTCGAGGGTTTTTTTTTGGGAACATCAACTTGAACTCACGACTTCCCGAAAGCCTTCGGCCGCGAATCCGCGACCATGACCACTAGGCTACCACGGTCACGGTTTTAAATAGGAAGTAGTCTTCATATTTTATAATTTACCCACGTAACTGAATGAATTAACATATATAAAGGTTGTAAAGTGAAGCAGTATATAAAAATGTTATAAGGCATAAATTAAAAATGTAATTGTTATTCAGTTTTGCTTAATCGTATTTAGATTATTCCACTGGGTCAATTTTCTAATGAATTATTCTACTAATGGAATATAACTACCGAATAATTATTCAATTCTTCCTGCAAGACAGTTGGATTAATTTAATATTTAAAATAAATGGTTTGTTAACATATCACAGAATTATTCTTTGTCTATAATTTGTCAGAATCATATGATAATTTTTCTTTTCCAACAGGTATATGTTATTGTAAGGATCAATTTTAAGTAAATTTCGACTATCTCATTTTTTTAAAATCTTGATAAACACGTAAAAGACAATTACCGTGAATTTTATTTTAATACAATTATTTAAAATCAGAAGGAAAAATTATCAAAGCAATGTTTCGTGGTGAAAATTTAAAATTTAAAAATCATTCGAATTGTTTTTAAAAAATCCGATTCTTTTTTTATTAGATCTGATTTATCATCATTTTAGTTTTATTTTGGAAATATTAACATATTTAAATGCCAATGATAAGTAGGAAAAAGTTAAATCTATTTTTTTTTTCATTTATTTTATTTCTGTCGTGCACTCTTAAATTTACAATATTCAGGAGTTTCTGAAGAAAAATTTGTCATGATTCTTATTTATTTTACCGTCAATGTGAAGCTGAGGCCGCGGTAGCCTAGTGCTCATGGTTTCGGATTCGTGGCCGGCGGTTTTCGTCCGGTCGCGGGTTCGATCCTTGGTCGCAAAAGACCCGCCATGTAGCCCAGGTTGATGCACGTTAAATCGGTCGGGGCTCAAAGTTCTCCCGTTGGCAAAGTGTGGAAGTTAGGAGAGGGAGTGTCAGCTCAGGTGTCGTCCTCGTCACTTGACCGTGGTTCAGAATTACGAGGTCCGTCGCCAACAGCCATTGTGTCGCTTTTAGTGTGACGTTAATAAAAACAAAAACTTCAAGATGAAGCTTAGTTAGTTTAACTAATGCTACGTCGATATAGAGTACTGTATACTTGACGATTGGCTATGATCTTATTCTTAAGAAAAGAGAACACTCAAACGTCAAATCAACAAATAATTTATTCACCAAATTTCCTACAAAACATTCGAAAGAAAAAATGGTAATAACTTTTATTGACTTTGCGTAATTTTAAAAAAATTGTTTATTGAACACACACATTCATTGATTAGATTTAGACACACTCTTATTACTTGCCGCTTGATACATTTTATGTATAGTTTAGATGTAATTAATGGATTGGAAATATATGTTTAATTGAAACTTTGCTAAGCAATCACAGAAAAAAAGAGAAAAAAAAAAAAATTGTAAATCACAATTTATGTGATTTTATTAAATCTCTCCAAAAAATTAACTTTTTAATAAAGTGAATGAAATATTTGAAGATAAAAAAAATTCAGCGAGTAAAAAGATTTTAATTTTTTATTTTGTTTCCGTTAGTAAGCTTTTAAGACTTTTTTCTATAGAATGTAATACCACCGATATCCCTTACCATCTTCCTCTCAAAGGCATTTTGGGAGCGGTAGAGGAGTGATCGCGGTCGAGTTTCTTTCCGGCATTGTTTCCATCCGGTCGAGGGTTCGAATCCTGATGCCGTTTAAGAGTTGTCGTATAACGGAGTTGATGCAGGTTGGTTCTGCAGAGGCTCGACACCACGTCGGAATAGTGCAGAAGAGTTTAAAGTGTGAGGTCTCTCAGCTCAGATGTTGTCCTTGTCACTTGGCTACGGCTCAAAATTACGAGATTCATAGCACTTACTCCTCATGTTGCTTCTAAGTGTGACATTAGTAAAAGAATCTTTGGCACTATTGACTTGTGGTCATTATCACAAACTGGAGGTTGTTCCGTCGTGTTAGTAAGTTCGAGTCTTGATGCCCTTAAAGGTTCACCATGTAGCGAGGCTGATGCACGTTAAATCTATCAAGGATCTAAATCCTGCCGTTGATAGGATGTGGAAGTTTATAGAGTAAGGTGCCAGCTCAAGTATCGTCCTCGTCATTTGCCAAAGTTTGGAGTTACAAGGTCCGTCGTCAAAAGCCACCGTGTTGTTTCTGAGTGGGATGTAAATAACACTCACTTATTCATACCCTTTAAGTAAGCATGGGATTTACGATTTCGATGTACCTAAGTGGTCCTCTCTTTCTTCCTTGAGGTTTACTGTCTTGCCTTTGGTAAGCAAGGGGGACGTGCCCACGAATATCATAGCGATATTTCTTTATTTTTCAACCATTTTTCGTGTCATCCAACACTTGTATTTTTCTTCCTTTTTTCGAATAATATAGATTTCAGATACACCTTATTTGAATTAGGAAGTCAAATCAGGCTCTTCTGCCAAAAATGTCCATAACCCCTTAATCATTTTCTTTCTTTTTATTAAATAATTTTTTTAAAATGTGTTTACATATTCTTATGTAAAATTAAGAATTGAGAAAAAAAAAACTAATAAAAAATTATCATAAAATCCTTGGAAATATATATAATTTCAAAAGTAATAGACAAATGTGATTTTCCAAACTACTACAAAATTGTGTGTCTGTTTTAATTTTTTTATGTTGGGCAATCATTTAACTACCCAAGGTTCAGTGATATATTCAAAGAAAAACTGTTCTTTCTCGGAGATTAAACAATTATAGATATTGTTCTGTTTTTTGTCCAAATGAAATAAGAAACCTATACACAACTAATTGCCGATACAAAATGGACAAACAGATCTTTGATCTGCTTCTGGTTTGAAAAGTAAAAAAAAAGAAAGAAGAAATGTCCACAAAAAATTGTATTTTTTATTGTTAATACTTTGACAAAATGATCTTATCAGAAGTTTTTTTCCCCCTTTCTCGAAACGTAAGATATGTAGAGGAAATACAAAGTTCTCTCCATAGGAATGAATACTGTGATATTGTTCTTCCCCCATTAAGTTAGAAAAGTAATTAAAGTGAAGATGTGAAGGTGAGATTTTTTCCCCTTCAAATCAGTTATAAATACTTTTTTTTTAAAAATAACAATTTCAAAATCGAAGGTGTTTGAAAAGCGTATAAAAACGAAAAGATATACCTAGTGTGACTTATTCAATTTTTAAAAACAAACGATTTAATCTGAATGTGATACTTTTTTAAGATATTATCTGTTCAACTTTTAAAGGCAAACGATTTAATCTAATGTGATACTTTTTTTAAGATATTATCTGTTCAACTTTTAAAGGCAAACGATTTAATCTAATGTGATACTTTTTTTAAGATATTATCTGTTAAACTTTTAAAAACAAACGATTTAAACTTAAAGTGATACCTTTTTCAATATTTTTTTATTAAGATATATTTTTTTGGCAACACCAGATCATAGTTTTGATTTTAGATAATTTACTGGCAACGGATATGAAAAAGAGAATAGAGTTTGGTTCCAAGAGGTAAAGACGAACGTTGAAAAATGGTGCTTGTTTAAAATTGCGTATCTAATTTATGTTTGATAAGATGTGCGCTAATAAACGTGATGTCCTGAAAACAAGTCATTTTTATTAATAGTCTTCAATACAGTACACTAGTTTATTCGAATAAATAGTCTCAGGAATTTATTCCCAATTCAAGCTTTCAGGAACAGTTCAAAACTAATAACATTTAAAATTCGATGCATGAATCGTTAATAATTTCGTCCTTTGGGAAGATCATGTTACAGAATTTCTTCTTTTTCCCTTTTATAAATTCAAAATGCGTATTATTTACCACTTCTCCTTGAAAAATCATTTAATGTAAAATTAGTATCAAAACCCGTCCATTTTCTTCATCAAATATTGCAAAAACATGGTTCTCAAACGTTTTTTATTCATATAATCGATCTTCTAATGTCTAACTCTTTGTCGAAAGTAAAAATTTAAATGTACATCTGGTCACGAGTAAGTTCTAATGTACCTTTAGTCATGAGTAAAAATTATAATGTTAAGGCATGATTGAAAATTTTCAACCACATCCCTAGTCATGAATAAAATTCTAGTGTGCCCCTATGCTCGAATAAAAATGAATAAATACTTTAATATACCCCCAGTCTCGAATAAAACTCTAGTGTACCCTCAGTCTCGAATAAAAATTCTAGTGCACCTCTAGTCAAGAGTAAACATTCGAAAGTATTCCTAATCCCAAGAAAAATTTATAATGTAGCCACTAGTCGTGAGTAAAAGCTCTAATGTAGCCCTAGTAATGAGTCATGAGTAAAATTTATAATACTTCCTGGTCACGTGTGAAAATTCTAATGTACCTCTAGAGACGAATAAAAATTCTAATATATATCTAGTCACAAGAAGGAATTTTAATGTATTCTCTACTAAAGAGAAAAATTTTTATTATATTCTTTAGATATGTGTAAAAAAATTCTAATATACAAGAAAGAATTTTCATGTATTCCCTACTAAAGAGAATTTTTTTTATTATATTCCTTAGATATGTGTAAGAAATTCTAATATACAAGAAAGAATTTTCATGCATTCCCTACTAAAGAGAAAATTTTTTATTATATTCCTTAGATATGTGTAAGAAATTCTAATATATATCTAGTCACAAGAAAGAATTTTCATGTATTCCCTACTAAAGAGAAAATTGTTTATTATATTCCTTAGATATGTGTAAGAAATTCTAATATATATCTAGTCACAAGAAAGAATTTTCATGTATTCCCTACTAAAGAGAAAATTTTTTATTATATTCCTTAGATATGTGTAAAAAATTCTAATATATATCTAGTCACAAGAAAGAATTTTCATGTATTCCCTACTAAAGAGAAAATTTTTTATTATATTCCTTAGATATGTGTAAGAAATTCTAATATATATCTAGTCACAAGAAAGAATTTTCATGTATTCCCTACTAAAGAGAAAATTTTTTATTATATTCCTTAGATATGTGTAAAAAATTCTACTATACCCCTTAGACATGAATAAAAATTGTAACATAGCCTCAAAACAAGAAAAGGAGGGGGAAACAAACTTGTGTATTGGAAATCTAAAACATTTTAAATGAAAGTGTAATGTTAAATTACTGTTCATTAACATTTTCAAGCCCAGAAAATCCCTAAATTGAGTCCCAGAATCAGTTATATTCCTCAAGGCTTTTCTAATAAATTTGTTTTGGTTGAAAAAACCAAAAATGCACACGGAAATGTGTTAGGAAACTGATTTCTACTCTATTGCACAGATTGAAAGCAAATTCTTTCTTTGACATTTTAAAAATTATCAAATTATTTTCCTGATATGATAGTTAAAACCATTCTCAGAGAGGAAAGTAATAATGTTTAAATATTTTAATAAGAATTGCAATTTTTGTTCTAATGCAGCTCTTTCCAATATTACTTACTAAGTATCTTTTGTGGAACGGTAGATATTTTTTTAACACTTAGAGTAAAAAAAAAATGTTAGGCTCAATTTTAAAATCATTACGAAAATAAATCTCGAGATATAATTCCTTCGTTTGTATAATTTTTCATGCAAGGGGTTTGAAATCTTTCTCTCTTCTCTGTATATATATATGCTGAACGGGGTGGTGATGAGATTGTACGTCCCGAATCTACACTGGTTTGCTCTTATGCAAAGGGCTGGTTTGTCTAGGGGAGTAATTCCATTACCGAATTCTATGATGATTTCGTAGGAATTCAATGAGATAGGCTTGAAGTTGTTTTACTTTGTTTGTTAAATGGAGAGAGAGGGAAAATATTTACAACAGGAATAAACAAATTGACCAGTTCATCGGAGATAGATAGATAGCGGCTTCATTTAACCCACATCGGCGATGGGCGTTGGAACGCACTCTGGCATTCGGAGTTTATCTTCAATGCGGGTAATGCGAAGGAGAAGAGAAGCGGGAAGAGGGGGAAAGAGCGCGAGAACGAAATGTGGCTCAGTTTTGTTCAGGAATTGGTGGAGCTGCACAAGCTCTCCCATGACACTGATTTGTGGTGCCATCTATCGAGTAACTGAGGGGAACTGGTTTTACAGTACGTTTGAAAATACAATAAATTATTTGATAATTAGCTAGAAAATCCTACACCCCCACACCTATATATATATATATATATATATATATATATATATATATATATATAT
>BMAW01033969.1:96251-108714 GCA_019974015.1 Nephila pilipes | reverse complement strand
AAACTAATTTCCTCGAATCTAACACAAACAAATAAATCAACAACTACAATCACGTCTGTGAGCGTTTGAGACCCCGAATCAACTAAATATCCTTTTGATAAGTAACACGAACGGAGCTTAGAACAAGGAAGCACCGGAAAGTAACCGCTATCAAAAAAACTCGATGAGTAATAGGTGATCGACAATAAGAGTTTAATAATCTCCTCTTTCATCGTTTGGATCGGCTCGAAACTCACGCGCATGAACCCCCTCCTAAGATTGATACCGCTTGTCGTATCTTACCTACTCCGTTTACTAACGGCCTTCCCGATTTCAAAACCTTATCTTTTATCACAGATCTCCACACTCCGGGCTGGCAACGTGTAGGAGGTATCAAAAAAAGGTGTTAATAACCAGTCGCTGGAAATAAATCATCTAACTTGGAGTCTGTATCATAAATATCTCGAAATATTCTGAAAACTGCATTTTTCTCCCTTTTGGCGTGTGTTGTTGTTTCCTTCGTGTCATTAATTTGTTGTTCGTTTTTTTACATATATAAGCCCTTGCCAAAGTTGCTCTTTTTTTTTTCTTCGCCCTCGTGCAACAGGTACGTTCACCTGGATATTTTGTTCTTTTAATAATTGCTCTTTTGTATCAAAATTGGCGTGTGTCTCTTGTTAACGCTTTGTCCCGTAGACAAAAGCCCGAGTTCGAGTCGTGATTTGCGCCAAAGGTTGGGGTCAAGCGGATATAATGTGTTCGAAAAGCATCTCGTTCCATTTCTTCTCTTATGGGCTAAGAACAAAGGAAAAATTAATACTTTTAGATGATTTAGAAAAGAAATATTATTTATCTCTCCTTTGAGAAGAAATGAATTATCGCAGTTTGTAAATGTTACAGACAAATGTAATTTGGATGTAATAAACAATTTTAAAAAGTACTTTACTTTAAAATGTTCGTATTGAGATTAAACTTCCCAATTAAAGTAATCTGGCGTGTCTTTGTAGGTATAAATTTCAAATATTTTTTTTTTTTTGGAAATGAAAGAAACAATTTTTGATAACTTATTATCAAAATTGGAATAAATTTTCTAATTTCAATTGAACTTATATAGAAGGGAATTAAGTTATAATGCTCTGATAAATCTGTAAGATTAGTTAAGTACACAAATAAAAAATTTTTAACGAAGTTTAAAGCGAAAATTTAATATGTATATTATTGATTTGAAACAAATTGGCTGAGTTTAGTTTAGTTTTTATTAACGTCGCACTAGAAGCCACACGAGGGCTATTGGTGACGGACCTCGTAATGTTGAACCTCAGTCAATCGACGAGGACGACACCTGAGCTGGCACCTCCTCTCCTAACTTCCACACCACGCCAAAGGGAGGACTTAAGGCCCCGACAGATTTAACGTGCATCAGCCCCGGCTACACGGCGGGTCTTTAGCTGCCAAGGATCGAGCCCGCGCCTGATCGAAAACCGCTGGCCTCGAATCAGAAACCATGACCACTAAGATACCGCAGCCACAAATTGGCTGAGATTGCTCGTGAATGCTATATTAAGAAGCATCATGACTGCTGTTAGTGACTGGCCTCGTGATTTTGAAAGACGGTCAACCGTCAGGTGCAACTCTACACGTCGAGGAGTTTTCAGTTGAACCTGGACTTGAGCATACAGCTGGACTGATACATAGTCATGAATTCGCGACAATGACCATTTGGACAGAACTGCCACGTTTGTAAAAAAAAAGAGAGAGAGAGAGAGAGAAACTAAAATATGTGATTATTGTTTTGTATTACTAACTATATTTTTTTCAGTAGCGCCTTTACATACATAAAAAGTTTATTACACTATTTTCATAAAATATAATACATTAATTTTTATTTGAAGTGGCCGTGGTAGTCTAATGGTCCTGGTCGAGGCCTGTGTTGTTGTCGTGGAGTCATAAATCCGAGTCTGATGTCACAAAAGACCCACCGTGTAGCGCGGCTGATGCACATTAAGTCTATCGAGATCTCAAATCCTCCCATAGGTGTAGAGTGGAAGTTTGGAGAGGGAGGTACTAGCTCAGGTGACCTTCTCGTCACTTGACCGAGGCTCAAAATTAAGAGATCCGTTGCACATTAACTTTCGTGTTACTTCCCAGTGCGACGTTAAGAAACAATCACGATTTTGAATTGAAAAGCATATGAGTCTATTTATTTTTTTTAAAACTTTCGTTATAAGTTTTTGTTCAAGATTTTTATTGTTCAAACTATCAATAAAACTACATATAAATTACCCAATTACTTTTAATTTACAAAGTAGTTAACAAAACTTATAAATTTAAAAGGGAAAAAAATCCCAAAGAAATTAACAACAATTTTAAACGCTCGTCATTGCAAAAAGGAAATGTAAACATTTTTCTTCTTTATTAAAAAAGCTTACGATTTCGAAACTTAATTGATTAAAATCGCACTTGCAGACTCACAGGATTAAATAGACCACCCTGATTCGAATGGCAAAGACTCAAAACCCTGGTCCAGATTTGGTTGCACGGAAGAAAACGGCACAAAATCGTATCAATTAAAAGCGAACAAAGAACAGCTTGATGAACGTTTTACAAGAGGCAAATGCAGCTGTCATACTCATTCATCATCCTGCAATGCTGTCTTGAAAAGAGTACAGTGAATGCTGTCATTCAACCAACAGAATACGTGCTTGTTTGAGGAAGTAGTAGGCCAGCTAATGCTAATATAGTATTCACTCTGTGGTCCGTTTAACCTTGGCATTATATTCCTCTGGCGTTCTCTCTACCTATTTTCATTTTTTTTTTTTGTTGTTTTGTTTCATAAATCAGTAGCATTTATAAGTGACGCAATTTGAAAGACACTTGCCACGTAAATACTGTGTCGATCACTCACTGTCGCGGGTACCAGGTAAAAATCTCTGCTCTTTTCTGTTTACGAAGCTAAAAGTCTTCTTTTTTTCGTCGGCTTGACTGTCAGTGAATACTGATGAGTCAGAATATAGATGGGCTTAACTTAAAAACATTTGCTGAACATGAGTTCCTTTAATAAAAACAAAGAAAGAGAGACATAGAGGGGGGAGAGAGAGAGAGAAAGGAGTGCTCAAAAACATTTCAAAATAACTTTCGAAAGTTTTGTGGCAGTTCAGGACGGAGATTTTCTTTCATGATCCGACAAGATATCATTAGTCACGCATGATGTAATGATATGTTGAAATATATTTCAAATTTTGAAGCATTGTCACAAGAGATATCAACTTGCCAAATAAGGTTCTGTCGTTCAATCACTGTCGTATATATACTATTAGTCAAACCAGTTTATTTCACATGACTTGGAAGTTACTTGGCGCTTTTATTTCGGTCCATACACTTCTCATCATGATTATTCGCAAAAATACTTGCAGTGGGGATTGATTGATTCTCTTTCAAAGCTTCAGTTAGAAGTAACTGAAGGGCTATTGGCGACGGATCTCATCATTTTAAGTTACGGTCCAATGACGAAAACGAAATTTTGGCTGGCATTCTTCTCATTCTAACTTCCACACTATCTCAACTTGAAGACGTTGAACCCCAACAGTTTTAACTTGCATCAGCTAAGCAATAAGATGGGTATTTAAAGGTACTTAATTCTACGACTCGTTAGATACAACGCCGGTCGTGAACTTGCGACTTCAACCACTTGGCTACCACAACGGCTCAAGGAGAGAGTAGACTAGACTAATAATAATCAAATATAAAACTGTTACAAAACAACTATAATGCTTAATATGAATACTTATTTATTATTTAAGAATGAATTAAAATAAATTTTAATTGCTTGCGTGAATGAATTATATTTAAAAATTAGATTGTTTCTAAAGTTCCATTTTATATAGTTTTAGATTAGTTTTTTTATTAACGTCGCATTGTAAAGAATACGAGGGCTATTGGCGACGGACCTTGTAATTTCAAACCTCGGTCAAGTGACGAGGACAACACCTGAGATGTCACCCCCTTTCCTAGCTTCCACACCAAGCCAACGGAAGAACGTTGGGCCCCGATAGATTTAACCCTTTCAGGGGCACCGTTTGCATAATGCAAATGCCTTTTCCCGTGTTTGCATCTTGCTAACTATGCCCGTTTGTGTTTGCACAGTGCAAACATTCTCCTCTCCGAAACGGGGACTGCTAATTTTTTTTATTTGCAAAATTAAAAAACTTAGCATGCGTGTATATCTTTCTAAAAATGTATATTAATGACATTGTGCCCCTTAAAGTGTTAACCTGCATTAGCCCCATCTATATGACGGGACTTCAGCGCTGTCTAGGATCGAACACGCGAATGAACGAAAACCACTGGCCACGAACTAGAAGCCATGACCTCTTGGCTACCTCGGTCTCCATTTTAGATAGAGATGTATTAAATGATGGAGAAAATGAAGCCCGAATGACTTTCAGTTGCATAATAATTATACTATGTTAAATTTTAATAAGTAATTACAAAAGCAATATATATATATATATATATATATATATATATATACACTGAGTTCTTTTTGTGTTGATAAGTAATACTTTTAATGTCCACGTTATGGAAATGCTATGGAAATCAGAGCAATGCCAATATCTTTTTAAATGTGTTTAAAAAAAACTACAGAGAAAGAAAATGGATTTTAATTCGTGATCTCTGTATTTTCTCTCTAAAATAAAACTTTGAATAGCTTGAATTTCATTTAAAACAAAGGCAGGGAGAAAACGAAAATTCATTTCATAGCAATTTTTGAGACTTTTAAGATAATTAGCATGCGAAATAAAATTAATTAATTCTCTTAAAATTATTAATTTGTTGTAATTAACTTGTTAATTGTTTTGAAATTAATAATACTTTGCAAATTATTATTGATTACTCAAATGAATAAATCAAAATGTCTTTAAAAATCTCCATTCACAACATGCATATGAAAAGAAGGGGGGGGATTGATTTTTTATTTGTTTCGCTCAGTTTTAAATGTCAGCAGTTACTTAAATTTGATTGCTACAATGAAGCCTTTCATTCATTATTAGTTAAATTTAATTTATTGCTTTGATTTCTTAAGTATTATTTATCAAGAATTGAATCAGCCTTTATCAATAAAAATAAATAAAAAAATAAGTTAAAAATCATTTTATATAAATAAATTACTTGAAATGGTAATTCTATAATGCTTACAAAATAATATTTTTATTTTAATTCTTTATAGAGCTGTTATTTATTAATACTATTCTTATTAAAAAATGAAATCTCTATGTTATGTTCTTCCGCTGCAAATAGTCAAATTTAATTCAATATATTTTAGTCCATTTTCTGAAATAAAATTTCGCAGCTATTTAAAATTTGAAATTTCCGATAACAGGTATGGAATTTTTTAAGATGCCTTACGGCCATTAATTTAGTGATAATTGTTGAGGATATGTTGCGTGTGTCTTTAACAATGAAGACTAGAGAAGGAAGTAATTTATTCTAATTTTTCTGAATCCTTTGATCAGATTGGTATTAAAATATTCTACCAGTTAAAAAAAAAGGGTTTAAGATTGGGATTCTATTGTTTTTATTATTTATCGATAATACACACCCACACATATATATATTACAAATAGCTTTCAGAATCCTAATTTCCTTTATTTTTTGCAGATCAATAGATGAGTTAAAATATATTCTGTTTTTGATTATTATTTTCCATAAAGAAATTTGAATAAAAATAATTTTTGAGATCGTAACAGAATCAATTTACGATTGGATACTTTAAAATGTTTTGTGAGTCATTCGTGTAGGAAAATATGTACTCGTGTGGATTTGTTTCAGTGGCGTACATAAGGAGAGGGGTTGGATGCTCAAACCCCTCTTATAGACCAATAGACTGGAAAAAAAAGTTCCATAAATTTTTGATATTTGAGGTATGATCCTACCCAAAAATCACTGTTTCCTTGAAAATTTTCGAAAATTTCTTTATTACTTTTTATTAAAGCCCACAACCATTTATGGTTTCAAAAATGGTTTGCAATTGTTTCAAGGGTAGCTATAGAATGTATTAATGTAAGAATATAATTGTTTTGGAAACTTTAAAATCTTTATTTGCATTTTCAGGAAAACTGCGATTTCAATCTTTTTGTCACGAAAAATCTCAGTTCTTAAAAAGTATTTAATATATTCCAATAAAATGTTACACAATATTCTGTACAATTCTCGGTATACTGTGAACTTAAAATATTGCTTTTAAGTATATATAACTATTTATTTGGAGCTATTTTTATTTTAAAAAGTGATATTTTTTTTTGTAAAATCATGTTATGTTTTTAAGTTTCGGTATAAGCTCAGCAAATTTAAGAGATAACTGCATATTTTTTCTGCTTCACAACACAGGTATATATATTAAATATATTGTTGAAACAAAAAGTGAAATATATTAAATGGAATTTATTTTATGAACTTTAGCGTAAATGTCAATTTTTACTAACTTTTAAATAAAAATGACCATTATTTGAAAAAATAAAAAATAAAAAGTTCATTAAAATGAATTTTAAATTTACAATTTTAAGGACCATTGTAATTAAAAACCCAAGTGTTTCACAAAACTTTCCTTTTTTTGAAGAAAAGTGCTCGGAAGGTAGGCACCTTAACATACGTCTACATGTTTCTTAAAATATACCCCTTCTCTTATAAAAGAAGTCCGTAGATGTCACTGATTTGTTAACACCGCGCAGTTAGAAAGAACGTAATTCAATTGGACTAGAAAGACTTGCAATTTTGGAGTTTTGTTTGATTTTGGGTTTATGTATGAACTTTATATATGAACCAATTCTTAGTAACCTTTTTTTAAAGCACTTTCTCATTATATTTATCATTTTAAAGCATTATAAGAATTGGTTAATATATATATTCCGGGTATCTAAGCAGCTTCAAATGCTTATTTGTTAACTGCTGTCACTATATTTGGAATTTTTTAAAATTATCTTTAGGTTAGGTTAGTATTAAAATACTGAGTTTGTTGGGTTTTGCGTTATGCTATTTGTTATTACGCTATTGAAAACTGTAACAATTTGAAGCTTATTTCCCTTCACTTGTCTTTATGGACATTTCCGGGACGTTTCTTAATTCAAACAACTCAACTTTCAATTACGCAAACCAAAGCTCATTCATAAATTGAGCTGTAGTGTGAAATAGAAGGGACGGATAGATAGTTAGACGATGAATAGACAGCTGGAAGGAAAGTAGTAATAGACAGGTTATTTTATTGTTCAGGAGAATGATCTGATACTGACTCGGATCCACCTGTAACAGTGGTCAATTATGTAATACTTCTTAATATTCTTTTGTTGAATACGAGGGAGGGTTGCTCCAACAAGCACAGTAGATTCAGTAAATGCTGAATGTCTTATTAAATATTTAAATATTCGGTTAAATCTTTATTTGCCTGTTCAATTGATGTATGACTAGACTTTAATTATTTGTGATCTTTTATTAGTAATGAAACAAGAGAATCTGAATGATAAATGAGAAGTGACGCGTTCGCCACCAAACTATCAGAATAGGTCCTTAAAATTTTTAATTTTTCAGAGATTTCAATTTTTGCCCAAATAAACACATAGAAATAAATTTAATTTTTTTAAAAATTTGGATATCCTGTTTGATCCTGATGATTAATAGGAAATATATTTATATGAAAATTTCCAAGTAATTGATCTGATTTTTCTTTAAAAAAAAACTTTTAATCTTCATAGCCAAATATTGCTCTAACGGGATTGTTTCTACTTCCAGTACTCTAGATACAGCTATCCCAGAAATAATCATTGCATAAATTTTGTGCTTCATGAATTAAGTTAAATCAGTTGAACTTCAATTTTGTGTACAACTAGGCTTTTCGGCGGGTGCTATAATCTCAGTTTTTAGCCTGGATTCCTTTATATTTTTTAAAAATGAAATGTCTGATTGAGATTGCTAGAAGCCACTCAAGGGTCAATTATTTTAGTTAACCCACACTTTTCGAAAATTTATCTTATTTTTGCGTATATTTTTGATGTCTGCTTTCACCAGTAACGAATTTAATTTTTGAAATTACGTCATAATAAATTTCTACTGAATTTCTTATTGGATTGAAATCAAATATACGAAATAAATGTCTGAAGCCTGCTTTCGTCACTAATGAACTCAATTTTCAAAAATATGTCATAATAAATTTTCCCCAAATTATTTTTTATTCAAGTGAAGTGAAACAAATATAAAAATTAAGCACTTTATTTACTTATCGATTTATGTCTTACTTAAATCTTAAATAAACTGGAATCACAAGATATGACTGAAAATAAATAACTTTTAAGACAGCTATGAGGCAACCATTTTTTTTAGCCACCCGAGGGACTACTGTCTTAGGTAGATCACTTTTAGCGTACCAGATCCCTTTTCAATTTTTTATCGTTTGCTTCAGTTTTAATTACATTTAGCTTAAATATATTCAATTTAATAATTTATCGTTTCCTTTAATTTTAATATCGGAAAAATTTACTATTGACCATTTCTTGATATTTCATCGTTTACTTTAATTCTTATATTTAGTTGAGTAATTTAATAATAATTTTAAAATAAAACGCACCTTAAGTGTCTAAATCTGTTCTTTGCAAAACTGTGCATTGAACCTTTTAAATTTTTTGATTTCTTTGAATGTCTAGATTTTATATTATTTTCTATTGAAATTGAGATCTTTAAATTTTGTGCTTTTAAAATACTTAATTTTTAGTTTCTTTTATTTCTACTGGTATTGATGCTTTTAATTTCACATAATAAGATTGTAAAGTGTTTAGTAGTTGTTTATTAGAGCAGCATTATGATTGGATTTTTATAACCTGTTATTTTCAATTTTAAATGTATAATTAAATATTTTAAGAGAGTACGACCATTAAATTTAATATTGTTTTATAATAACGAAATGAAAAAGTAATATGAGCATGTGAAAGAAATTTTTTAGTAAGCGAAAGAATGAAATTGTTGTTCATACTTTTTCGCAAGCAAATATTAAGTTTCTTTATTTGTAAATATAGAATAAAAAGTTCTGTGAGAATTTCATAAAGAAAGATAAAGTGACTCGAAAAGTCATTTAAAAACTAGGCTTACCATACATCCGGGATTATCTCGGATAGTCTTAATTTCTTACTGCTGTCCGGAGTAATGTTCGGGACTTAAGAATTTTATGATCGGCGAAGGTTTGTTTTTTTTAAATTTTAGACCTATATTAAAATTAATTTTATATTATTATATTATAAAACTTTAAGAAAGTTAAACACAGTTTTAAGCTTATGTATATTATATGCATGCTTACTATACTTTTCATATAAAATCAAAAATTATCATAATTTTAATATTTTAAGACGTTTTTATGTATTTCACTTGGTGTGTGTGTGTTTCATCAAATTTTCGATCGTTAATTTAACCAACTTCCCATCAAGCTAGAGCTCTGAAACTTTGGGAATCGTTCTTACTCGCCTAACAATGCAATATTTAAAAATTTGCGACAAGTTTTAACTAATATTTGCTTTAATAATGCAGTTTATCCCAACCACTTGGCGCGAACTCAAAAATTGGCACCAAACTTGGCGATTTTTTTGTTTGGCTGAATGTTAAATCCGTAAAACGGAACAGGGTAACTACATTTGGCAAAATACTGACAAATAATTCTTGTCGCCAAGGGTGGTTGGGTTAAACTGCATTCCAACCATTTAATTTAACGGTTGAATTAATTAATTTTAGTTAGTTTTAACCTTTTTATGTATTTCACTTGGTGTGTGTCTGTCTGTGTGTGTATCAGTGTGTCATCAAATTTTCTATCATTGATTTAACCAACTTCCCATCAAGCTAGAGCTCTGGTATTTTGGGAACCGTTCTTACTTGCCTAACAATGGAATATTTAGGTATTTGCGACCAGTTTTAACTAATATTTCAATAATTTTTTTTAATAAACTTTGTCACCATATAAAAACGTTGTTTTTAAAAACGTTGGTTTTTATCTCGAATTATTTTTCAGTTATTTTAAAAAATAAATATTTTGATTAATCTATACGAGTATTAGATTAATTAGTTTGTTATTTAGCATCAAAACTAGTGTGTTGATTGAAATAATTTCAAGTTTTAGTTTTACTATACTTAAATGCTTTCTCCAGGAGGCTTTATTCCAAAGGTCTTCAAACTGGGTTCCGTGGAACTCTAAGGTTCTCTGGAACTTTGACAGGGGTTCCGCAAGAGATCACTATTTTCTTAATCAAAGCACTAAAATATTAGACAGTTTGCTTGTAAAAATAAGTATAAATAAATATTTTATGGATAAAATAAAATCACTTGCTACAAATAGATTAATCGTGACGCATTAGGTTGCATATTGGCTACCGTTCTTTGGCTTAGGTCAGGAATATTCAGCACTTTGGGAAATCCATTGAGCTTAGCGCGTTTTCTTTGATGCTTTTTCGAGACTTAAAGCAACCAAACATATAATTCCGTATGGCAGTGAACTCTCTGAAAACATTTCAATTAGGCGTATTAGTTTTAGATGCATTTTTTCCGATTTCTTTAAAGGTTTGACATCGAGATAAAATAATACTTTGTAATGAAACAAATCACATCCTTGTCATTAAAATTTGTTTTTATTAATTTATTATAATTTAGAAAATGTGGCCGCGGTAGCCTAGTGTTCATGGTTTCGGATTCGTGACCGGTGGTTTTCGTTTGGTCTCTGGTTCGATCCTTGGCTGCCAAAGTCCCGCCGTGTAGCTGGGGCTGATGCACGTTAAATCTATCGGGGCCCAAAGTCCTCCCGTTGGCGTGGTGAGGTAGTCCGGAGAGGGGGGTTCCAGCTCAGGTGTTGTCCTCGTCACCTAACCGAGGTTCAAAATTACGATGTCCTTCGCCAACAGCCCTCGTGTTGCTTCTAGTGCGACGTTAATAATAAAAACTAAACTAATAATTTAAAATATTATTGCTATTGTTAGAATATATTTTAGAGAAAAAAAATCTCATTATCTACCTCACCATTGATTATCTTACTGAGATGTTTGTATTGAGAGAAAATAATAATTTTGCAAATTTTAGTAGGATTAAAGCTTTAATATCCTATTTTTTTTTCTGCTGTTTGATTAAATGGTTTTCGGCGGCCGTTGATTTTCCGACCCCGAGGAGTGAGTTGATGCGGCAGCGTTGTTTCGAACCCTGAACAAGTGGGTCCGAAGTTGACGGTCCTACCAACCATGCTGAAAAGGTACCTCATCTGGCTAGTAGAAAAGAGTCGCTCTAGATTATTTCAAGAAAATCATAAGCTCAAAGGGTTCCCCAAAGTGTAAAAGGTTAAATACCTCTGCTCTACTCTAATTTGTAGCATAAAAACAATCAAATAAAAATATGACATCATTTTATATTTTTTTATTATAAAAAGGGAGCTGTATTGTTCATAATCAAGAATACTGTGTTTATCAAATTTTTAATATACAATCACAATGTCAATTATAGTGTTTATTTATTAACGTCATTCGTTTATGATTATTAAATAATGCTGTCAAAGTATTTGTTGTGAAAAGTAGTATTCTTAAGATCCATTCATAAAGAGTTTAAGATTCATTCTACATACACTTGGTTACCGAATGTTGCTACTATTTATTTTCATACCCGACACTGTTTATTTTATTTTCGGTAAATGCACCTTGTAGTTTTGAGCCACCATTTATTGGCAAGGTCGATTCATGAATCGGCGAACCACTCTCAATTTTCAACATGAAGAATTAGAATCCCGATAGATTTAATGTGCATCTAAAAAGCGACGGTCATTGGGAAGCACAGCACAACCATTAAACCTAGCAATTCAGAACCAGACTCAGATAACGAAGTCTATACATGGGCTGTGACGTCCCTTACCACATTTACACGATAGCAGCTGGAGAATATGTAAAGTATGCACATCTTTTAATTTTTTTTATCTGGAGGAGCTGAGGTGGTACATTTTTAATCAAAATGTTCCATGCGTAATATTGGAGGATCCGTTCACTACAGACCTCCTTTCGTACTTGTTTGTTACTGTAATAAATGTCTTTCAAATTATAAGAACTAATAATCCGAAATAGACAATTCTTTTTTTTTTTATCAGAATACCACATTTTTAAAATGAAACATCCTGTTTCAGCTACCTTTGCAAAAAATTAAAGAATAGAATCTAAAATCGAACGACTATATCTGACAAAAATCGCTTGAGCATTAATATTAAATTCTAATTTCGTAATCCTTTAAAGAATAGTATATTGTTTATTGTATAATGCTATTCATTTGTGTATAAATCAATCATATTTTTTCTGGTTAGATATGTTTTTTTATGTTACCTCCTGTTCTGTAACGCTAAATGGCAAAATCAGAATCTCATGTTCAATTCGTTTCCTGTACTGTAATGTTCATACGAAAATTATCGTTATTTTGGAATGTTTGTAACTTTAAA
>BMAW01033969.1:79076-91251 GCA_019974015.1 Nephila pilipes | reverse complement strand
AAATAATAATATATGAGGATAGTTAAAAAAAAAAAAAAAAAAACACACATTTTTTGACAACAGATGGCTTTTCTAATTTAAGTTGGTGTTACTAATGGTTATAGTCACCTATTAAATGGAGCCAAAACAAATTTGACGTTAATTCATAAGTTAGTTTTAATTACTGACGCTTCAAGTTGTTACCGTATATGAAACTTGGTTTCTTTATACACTGGAGATCAAGCAACAATTAAAAAAATGGGTTGCTTCCAGTAAATCTGCTTCAAAGAAATTTTCCCTCTAAAATGTGTTCCAAGTTTGGTTCAAACTCTTTGAAACTAGGCAAAAGCAATTTTATTTAAATGCCGTACTTCTTTGTCATTAGTTTTTTTTTTTTTTTTTTTTAATTTACGGATAATGTAACTGTAAGAAATCTCTGTTCCCATCACTTTCAAATGAAAGTATAGAATGGTAATAATTTTGAAGTTCAACTTGCAAACTTATGACATATTTCTTTCATTATTTAACTCTATAGTTATCTTAAAGTCCAATTAAATGGCCAATAAGTTCAAAAATCATATTGAATAATTCGATATAAAAACCAACATTTTTAAAAACAACGTTTTTATATGGTGGCAAAGTTTATTAGAGAAAATTATTGAAATATTAGTTAAAACTGTTAGTTATTTTTAACTTTAAAATTCACTTAAAAAGAGACATTTGTGACAGTATTAAAAAATTCATAATACTCATAAAATCAAAACATGTATTTAAAAGTTTGTAAGTCATTCTATTAAAAAAAGAATGGGAACCAGAATTCAGAAAAAATTATTGTGATAGGACATGGCGCCAAATATTGGAAACTTTCTTTCTTGCGAATGATTACTGACTAAAAGTCAGCAACCCTTACTATCTCGGAGATAGTAAAGGGGAGATAGTATCTCCCCTTTGTGAGTACAAAAGGTTTACGATACCGCATGCTGCGTGGGGAGTGCCCGGTGCTCCCAGAGGGGGAAAGAAATTTTTTCCTCAATCCTAAAAGCGCCGAGAGGAAAGAATATTTTGACTTATTAAAATTATTGAAATATTAGTCAAAACTTGTCGCAAACGTCTAAATATTGCATTGTTAGGCGAGTACGAACGATTCCCAAAATTTCAAAGCTCTAGCTTGATGGGAAGTTGGTTAAATTAACGATCGAAAATTTGATGACACACACACACACTCACACTCACACACACACTCTCACACACACACCAAGTGAAATTCAGAAAAACGTTGTAAAATACGTTAGAGCAGGACAACACACTTTATTATCTATCAAAAAACATGTGAGATAGCTCTCTCTCTCTCTCGAATCCCTCTTAACTTCGTCATTCCTTGCATAGCTAAAAGTAATAAAGTCATAACTTACCAAATCACTCGTTCCAATTCAAGCATTTATCAATTATAGCATAATCGGTTCATGCTGTTCTGATTATGAAACTCTTTTAACTACTATCAATATCAGCGATTATTTACAATGATTCACTCTAATCTATTATATCTACATGATTTTCGTTATCCCCTATTTCTCATCACGTTCATTTCAGTTCTGTTTTGCTTATGTATATCACTATCTCTAATAAAATTCACTACACTTCTTATCTTCATCTAATTTACCAAACCACGTTTCATTTTGGTTGGCAAGGAGTTCTAATTTTATGCAATTCTAATTACCAAAATATCCCTTAGGTTACTAAAAAAATCGCGAATAGTCCAACGTCACAAAGTCTCTGTACTTCATTTTTGGAGAAATAATTTTTTTAACTAAATAATTATAAAAGTAGTTTACGTAGTTGACAAAATCACTGTTTCTCCCCATTACTCTACGATTCAATGACACGTAAAAGGACATTTTAAATTATAAATTATTTTTTGATACTTTAAGCTTAAAAGTCTTGTTTCCTCTAGATTTACGTAACAACTTTATTTCTATAAACCGTCACTAATGTTTATTAGCTGAGAGCATTTCCCACAACAGGTTCTCTGCAATATTGTTTTGATATCGAAAGTCAGGAGGAGACAAATACAAAAATATATTTCGAAATACTTTTTACTCGGTCGTTCACCTTTTAAAAATACTAATGAATTTTTAGTACACTGAAATAAAGTTGTCAGTTACTGAATAGGATTTCAAACCGGTCAGATCTTTACTCGAAGAAGGAATTTAAGGAAAACTTTTTCTCATTAATATTGATGTTTTCGTAATAGGACTGATCTTACTATATAAACTTCTTTCTCAGAAAATAAAAAATTTTATTTAAAGAAATCTGTTAAAAAAAATTATTAAAACTTATAATTTTAAAATTTTCTTCCTTTCTCAAAACAGATATTTTGTATAATTAATTCATTTGTTTGACAGAATGGTTCCTGTGTTAAAAACATCAGATATAAATGGATAAATAACAAAATATTCATAACGCTCACTTCCTATGCATATTAAATAATTCATTAAAATATAATGATATGCTAAACTTACGTCTAGTGGAAGGAAATATTTTACACAGAGGGATCATGATACTAAGTCCTTTAATTCTTTTATATAACTTTGACAACTGAGAAAAACTGTATCAAATTTTATACTCGAGTTATTTTTTTAAAAAAAGTCATGAATGAAATTTATTGATAACTAATTTATTTTAAATTTGATTTGATTGCTTATTAACGTTGGCACCGAGAATCAATACAAGAGCTATTGGCGACGGATCTTGTAATTTTTAACCTCAGTCAAGTGACGTGGAAGACACCTGGTCTTTGACTGACACCTTCGACGTTGTTAAACAGGATGCATGACAGGCATAAGGTACTAGTGTACCTTTCTGATTTCTGTGTGTCGAGGATTTAGTGTTTGACAGAAAATTGACTGAGCTGTGCTAAAGTACTCAAGTAGGTGATTGCAAAAGTGTAGTAGAACTAAACTCTTGTTTTGGCTTTCTTTTAGATATAAAAAACTAAGATATACAAGCAACGAAAACAGCTTAAAACAGAGTTTTAAAGCTCTATGAAAAGAAAGAAACATCATGTCCACACGTCTATCCCGGCCGCATTAAGACGTCTTGTGATTGTGATTATTTTGTTTATTAATGTAATTCTGAAAAGCAACTCGACGGTTGTTGGCAACGGAATTCATAATTTTGAGACTCGGTCAAGTGACGAGGAGAAAACCTAAGTTGCCATCTCCCTCACCAATTTTCCATACCATCTCAACGGTAGGACTTGGGACCTCTGTCAGTGCATCAGCCCTCTATATGATGGGTCTTCAGTGGCATCAAACCCACAATTGGACAAAAACAAAGCAGGTCGCGAATCCGCCACCAGGACCACTAAGCTACCCCAACCACAGTTTATTTTCAAATTCATCAGGTAAGAAAAATACAACGATGTACTACAGTTAAAATCTAGGGAAAATATTCTAAATTCATTAAGACGTATACAATAGTAAATCATAAATTTAATTTGCTACTTTTATAATTCTAATAAAGAATATATTAAACTTAGACATAAATATAACTTAAATTATTACTGTTTGTTTCGGGATTTCGTTGATGATTAGACTTAAAAAGAAATCAGAAAAACTTGTTTTTTTTTTCTTCTTTTTACTATTATGTTCAGAAATAAATTGTGTAAATACGCTTTTAATAAAAACGAAAATACTTTTGGGAATTATTTTTCGCGAATTCTGCCATGATAAAAATTCAAAGTAAAGATTTAATTTCGTATACTTTTCAAAAACAAAAAAAAAAAAACCAGTTACATATGTTTTTGAGAATATTACGTACACAGAAAATTTATTTTATAGTTGATTATTAGCTTAATTTTGTACACTGAACAAATGAAATATATTTTAAAGTTTTCGTCTACCGGCCATTTTGATTTTGGGACTCTTCATATCTAGACTATTTTATCTATTTGAAAGCAAAAAATATGTGTTCTAAAAAGCAATAAATAAAGAAGGTTTCTGAGGATTACATTTTCTTCTTGAATTTTGAAAATATTTTAAAATATTTTTGAAAGACCGGAACTCCTTTACCCGAATGTATTATTAACATAAGCGTTAAAATATTTTTAAACATCAGATAAAAGTATATTTCTGAAGAAACCTTCATTATTTGTTTGCTCTCTCAGATGCACCCTTTTTTGTATTCGAATACATGAAATAGTTTGAATTTGATAACGAAAATAGAAATTGTATAAGATTAACATTGCCCTTACGAAATCAAATTGATAGGCAGCCTGGAGTCTTTAGATGATTTTTACCTATTACTGTTGCATGCAATAATAAAGTATAAATATATTTTTAATAAAGGGGGAAATAATTTTATAAGTATTTTTTGAGAATTTTGCTATTGCAAAAATTCAAAGTAAATATTTAATTTTCGTATATTTCCAGAAATATTTCATAGTTGTTGTTTTTTTATGCATCTTCCCCATATTAAACTTTTGTACTTTTTGATACTACTAGTTTAAATTTGTAAGATTAACTGTATTAATCGGTTTTAATCTATGATAACCACACTCAACTTTTTTTTAAAAAAATCGCTATTTTATTTTTTTCTTTAGAATGAATCGCATTTTTTTTTCATCCGCGACCAAGCAACAACGATGAATTAAAAAAAAAAAGTTTTTTTTTCTTGACAATGGAGTCAAAAAGAAGGCCTAAACATGTCATATTTGAGAGGCATATCTTCATAAGAAACGCAATTATTTCTTGTTCGAAAAATCTTTACAAAAATCACGCAGCGTAACCAATAACACTGCAGGAATATCCGACAAAATCAAACCATCGTCTGCGACTTTTCTCAAGTCTGTGATATAAGCAAAATATGCTGGAATCCGCCAGTCTTATTCAGATGGCCGAAGTTACGTCAAACATTTCAACTCAACCTGAATATGGGAGACATGAACGTCCCGCTACCCAAATAATAGGATCGGAACACAAGAAAATGATGGTTCGTGTCAATCGCGCGGAGTACCTATTGGAGAAATAAAGTCGTCTATTGAAGCAGTGGTTTAACTCCTTGATTGCTGCAATAGAAAGAAAAGTTTCCTTGCCAACTTTTCTATTGAGAATTGTTTGACGCAAATCGATCAACAAAACCTGCTTGTCAATTTTGATTGCTCAATCGGTTTTTGTGTGAGTAAACAAACTTTTTTCCTTGAAAAGTTTGTTTTTCTTTTGTAAAGATAGTTTTCCTTTTAAAAGAAGAATCGTGTCTATTACGTTCGAGTAACATTTGATTTGATGAAAAGATAAAGGATAATTATAAGCATGAATAGCTCAATCTTGATTTATAAAACGTCGATTTATAGAAGTAGCAGAAAGGTGTTTAATAATAAAAGCGATTTTCCGCTTCGTGCATATTGATCTTTTTTAAACTTTGAAATATGCTGGCAAAAATGTGTGTATTAGAAAAGATTTTAATCTTTATTTATTTGTAAATAAAATAGTACATTTTACAGTGTTAAATGGTTAAAAGAATTTATTTTATAATGGCCGTTTTTAAATTTCTACTATTAGCTCCCACTCTACCTATATATATATATAGTTCAAATTTTCAATCATTCATCCACCCAAGTTCAAATACATTTGTTTAAACTTGTAGGGGATGACACTTGATGTTAATACATTTTTTCTAATATTAATTAATTTAATTAAATGTAATTGGTGAAAATTCAGTTTAGCCCAACTACTTGGATCGATTTCAAAAATGTCAAACTTGGCGATTTCTTCTTCTTTTTTTTTTTTTTTTTTTTTGGCTGAACATTAAGCGGACCAGGGTAGCCACATTTGGCAAAATATCGCCAAATAATTCCTACCGCCAAAGGTGGTTGGGCTAAACTGCATTCCAACCATTTAATTTACCGACTGAATTAAGAAACAAGACAGTGCTTCTACTATGTCATTTGTCTTGCAATGGCAAAGTTGGTAGAGCGTCGGCGTAGAATCTTCATGTCTTCGGGTCGAAGCATAACTTTTTTTTATTTGATTTTCAAATAATGAATTTTAGCTTTATATGGGAGAAAAAAATTTCTCTTATTTAAGATATATAGCAGGATATAAATGTAGGAATAAATACCATCAGTCACAAAGCGGGTAGATCGCCGGAAAAAAAAATTCTTTTGCCACTTAATATTGTAATTCTGTCATATGTATATACAAATTTATGTTAATTGTAATTATTTAATGAAAAGTAACTAAAATAAAAATAAAAATTCTTTTTTGACCTAAGTAGGAATTGACATTTTTTTTTTTTTTTTTTTTTTTTTTTTTTTTTTTTTTTTGTATTACTTGTTTATTGTTATGGAATACAGAATTCAAAAGAAAAATTCTTACATAAAACTTAACTAAACTAGATATTATTTAAATTAGATTTTATTATAACATATATACATAATTTTTATCTGTAATTCTAATTTCTTACAAGCTCGCAAATAATTATTTTCCCGATAAAGCACGATGGAATAATTTTTAAAAAATTAGATTAATAAAAGACAGTTAATCCTTTGCATTTAAAATCATTGGTTTCGAAATCGAAAAAGTATTGTGTAATCACTTATGAATCTGTCGAATTGCTCTTTTTTATTTGTTAATAATTTTTTAATGAACTGTGACAGTAAAATAAAATCTTGTCTAAATTGACAATAATATTTATATTTATGAATGTGATAGTTTCTTTCCATCATTTACGGAGAGAGAGAAAGATATGGCTTCATTATAGTTAAATCTTCCATCTACTGACTATTTCGATTTCGTCAATGTTTTGTTCATTCTATGAAATTTCTGTTCCTATCCTCAAATCTTTACTTTTTTTTTTTTTTATCTATATGAATGCAAAAAGTTTATCTGAAAGAGCGTAAAATAATGAAATTTTTTGAGAAATTATATTTTTCCACCGATTTATGAAAATATTTCATAAAATTTTTAAAACACCGGAAAACCAACAAAACTATAATTAAAATAGAAACAAAAATTATTTTAAAAATTGGGGAGGAAAATGTAACTCTGAAGAAACCTGCACCATTTTTTGCTCTTTCGGATACACTTTATAGCATTCAAATAAATAAAATTCTAAAGGCTTGAGAAAGTTAGTAGAAATTCGATAGGATTAACTTATACGCTCACCAAATTAAAATTGCCGGTAAACGGGAGCCTTAAGCCATTTTTAAAACGTTTTTATGTATTTCACGTAGTGTGTGTGTGTCATCAAATTTTCGATCGTTAATTTAAACAACTTCCCATCAAGCTAGAGCTCTGAAACTTTGGGAATCGTTCTTACTCGCCTAACAATGCAATATTTACACATTTGCGACAAGTTTTAACTAATATTTGTTTTAATAATGCAGTTTATCCCAACCACTTAGCGCGATTTCAAAAATTGGCACCAAACTTGGCGATTTTTTTGGGCTGAATGTTAAGTCCGTAAAAAGGAACAAGGTAACTACATTTGGCAAAATACTGCCAAATAATTCTTGTCGCCAAGGGTGGTTGGGTTAAACTGCATTCCAACCATTTAATTTACCGGATAAATTAATTAATTTTAGTTAGTTTTAACCTTTTTATGTATTTCACATGGCGTGTGTGTATCAGTGTGTCATCAAATTTTCGATCGTTAATTTAACCAACTTCCCATCAAGCTAGAGCTCTGAAATTTTGGGAACCGTTCTTACTTGCCTAACAATACAATATTTAGATATTTGCGACCAGTTTACTAATATTTCTATAATATTTTTTAATAAACTTTGCCATCATATAAAAACGTGGTTTTTAAAAATGTTGGTTTTTATCTCGAATTATTCATTATAACATGTAATAATTCTCTTTAGATTGCGTAAATAAACTTATTTTCTTTCTAATTATATGAATCAATTAAAGCATTTTCATGTGGTTCCATCTAGCGTTTCTTCTGGTATCATAGTTCACTGGTACATTGGCTTAGCTTTGATTCTACCAAAAAAAAAAAAAAAAATTAGCCGTTCATTACTTTTTCATTTGATTCTCTAAAATTTTTCAAAATAACATTAATGTTCAGTATATACTTCCTACCGCAGAAGAAAAAAGAAGTCGAACATTATTTAACACAATTACATCCAAAGCTTAATGGTAAACTTAAGATTCATTCGATTAGAATTTTTTGAAAAATAAGATGGATTATATCAATTTAAAAACGAGTTAAATCACCCAAACAATAAATTAATTTCTTGCTTCACTGCAAAACAGTCACACATACACAAATACTAGCACAAACACTTTTCCAGAACTAACGAAACTGTATTTAAATATTTTTTATGTGTTTTTTATGTTTTTTATGTGTTTTAAAAGTTTCATGTTAATAACCCCTGCACATTTAATGAGCATGCTCGTTCACTACTGGCATGCTCGATCACTCCTGTTTTAAAATATATCAGCAATCGATTGAAATTAAATAATCATATTTAAACAAATAGTTAAACTTATGGTATGGTTTAAACTTGTGAGGTTGGGCTATTCACGATTTTCTCATCAATAACCTCGGGTACTTTTTGAAAAAAGGATTCGCACAAAATTACAATGTCTTTAAAACCAAAATGAAACGTGATTAGATAAACTAGATTAAGATAAGAAGTATAGTGAATTGGATTAGGGATTGTAATATAGTGATATATAAGCGGGATATAATTCAAAGAAAAGAGAAGGGAGGTAGAGGATCACGAAAAGTTGACAAATATTTGTAAATTTGATTCGATCATTGGAATTAATCGTCTGGGTTGCAGCGAATCCTAGTTAAAATTATAAGATTCGAATCTGTCACAATCGAAAAGTGCTTGAATCGGAACGAGTGATTTGGTAAGCTAAGGCTTTATTATTGGAATATAAACTAAGAATGACTGAGTTAAGTGGTATTCGAGAGAGAACGACCTTATATATAGTTTCATTGGATAATAAAGAGTTTTGTACTCCTCTCATGCATCTTCGTTTTGAATTTTGATTTTATTGACTATTTAATTAGACTAACAATGGTTGTCGAGTTAAATAATGAAAGTAATACGTGACAAATTCTATTCAACAATAAAAAAAAATAGAATTTTTAACACGTAAATTAAATATATATATATATTAAAAACTACTACTTTCATTAGCAAAAACTTTTCAATTTCCATCCACCTTCCATTCTGTCTTCCAGTGATTAATACTAATTTAAAGGCGTAAAAGCTATATTAATAAACGGATATATATGCACTCTTCGTCAAAAAGCGCCGCGCTAAATTATTCTCCAGTCACATCCTCGTTTTTGTTCCAACACGTTCCTAAATTAAAATATTGCTTTGACATCATTTTTTTTGCTCCTTTTCACACACACCTGCCCCATGTGGAAGTGGAAGAAAATCAAATCGGCTCAATCTCCGCGAAACATACTTAAGCGATTAAGTACCAACTAGAAATCTTGGCTTGTTTGTATTTTTTCCACCTTTAATAGTCCCCGAAGGGAGACAAAGAAACGCTAATGAAAAACAGTGGAGGCAAGAAAGGGGGAGGGCGGAATAATCTAAGCTTCGCTACCCCTCCCACCCCAGAGGGGCCGCAACTCTTTTCCCAATTAACTGGGTTTGTTAACGAGTTCCACATAAGGATGATGCTGTGCCATCAACTGTCTGAATTCTCTACTAAGGATTTGTTGGACACGGAGGTCGCTGAAGAGTCGTTAAGGAGAGGGAGGGCAGGAACAAAATCGAAACATTTGTAGTCCTCCGAGACCTGACTTCATTCCCTCCCCCCTCCCCCCTTTTCTCTTTACTCGGGATGCGTGTGGTCTTTCGGTCGGCGTGACCGGAGAATGACAATGAGTGTTGGAGCTTATAAAAGTAGTACAAGGCGTCAGCAATTTTCATTCCAAATAGAATGTTTGAGGAAGAGTGCTTCTGCCTATCGGAGGGAAAGGGGGAGGGGGTTGCTGTCTTTCAGATGCTGACACCGAGAGTGAGTTCATCAGAGGTAGCTTGATTAAAGATAGGCTTGGTAGGGAAGTTTGGCAGTGTTAAATATTGAAATCTAGCAAGGTCAGATGAGTTTAGTGGCATGCAAATGTGATTTACTTCTTTCTATTTAAATATTTGATGCTTGATAAAGGGGGTATTAACTTAGAATGGAACTTATAGATATTTTCGTTGGAGAAGTAGCATATATATAAATATAAACACCAATACACTGCAATCATAAGCAGGTCTCAATAAGTAATTAATTTCAATAAGTAAAAAAAAGTAATACAGATTGGAAAAATCATTACTGTACCATTGAGTAAAAAACATGTACACCAATTCATATAAATATACAAATAAAACATTGCGTTCAAAGATAGATTAATGAAAATAAATACGCAAATCTAACTGTAAAAGAAAAACATTATATACTATAAAAATATCCGAAAAAAAGCAGATTAAACAAAACAATAAAAACTATCAAAATTATCAAAAAAAAGATAGACATATTGAAAAACCAAAAATAAAACTATTGAAGAAAAGAAAACGAAGAGAGTAACTAAAGTTGCAATAGGCTGCACCCTGTTAGGCTGGGTTATACCAGAATTAATGGCAGAATTGGTCCTAATCAATCAATGATATTATATTAAAAATTGTTGCAAAAACAAAGATACAATTAAATGGAGATTAACAATAAACAAACTTACTGTAAAATCCTTTAAGAAAAAAACAACCAAGTGAAGCTAACCATATCTAAAATATAAAACGATGAAAGAGTCAAAAATGTTATACAAATATGATTATGCAATTCTACAAAATAGACCACAATAAACAAAAAAAAATTACTTGATCATAGCAAAATGTAAAATCATTGATATATATATAAATATGTGTGTGTGTGTGTGTAATGAAAAGAGGAAATCAAATAAATATATGTGGTCTAAACATGAATTAATAAAAACTGACGAAGAAACAAGTATTAAAACAAAAAATATATATAATTAATGGTTTCAAAAAGTACAGTACATAAATGTATTCATATATATACTTGTACGTTATAATCTTTTAACAAGAACCCAGGAAACAATTGCACCCTTGATGATTCCAACATAGCCCTCCACTTCAAAAGTTCAACATAGAAAAGTCCTCCTCTTTATACTTTTATAGCAGTCTAGAAGCCTTTGTCAAATACATGCTACCACCGTACTGATCCTTTTTCTTGATGTGGGAGGAATGATATCGAGTAGCAGGCATTCTCCAGATTCAGGTACGCAAGAAATCAGTGTCCAGGCTGAATCTCGACTCATCTGTAACTCCACAGATATCTAGCACAAGGCACATGTTATCTGCACCACGTTAAAAAAGTTCCTCACGTGTGCTGTAGTAAGAAGATTGCAAACAACGTATCTTCTGGCATACAACTCTCTCTTATGAAGCCATCGGGTAACTGTAGACCATAAATCTCGGGTACACAGCTCACGTGAGAACTGTGAAGCTGTAGTAGCCCTTTAGCCGCCGCTCTAAAAGTGCCAAATAACTATCCTCATTTGTCTTTGTGGATCTTGGGCGACCTTGTCTGTGTCTTTCCGATTTGGTTTCGTGTTCTGATAAAACATTGTTTTTTAATGGGTAAAAACACCGTGCAAGCGAAACAATGGATTGAAAAATGTTACCCGGACTCTTGTCCATCAAAAGCAACGATTTGTCGGTGGTTTGCCGAGTTTAAACGTGGTCGTACCGACACAAATGACGCGGAACGCTCGGGTAGACCTGTGGAAGCCGTTGCACCGGAAAATGTGAGTGAAGTGACAAAAATTATAATGAAAGATCGTAAAGTGAAGCTCCGTGAGATTGCTGAGATGACACAGATATCATATGGAAGAGTATTTACTATCCATCATGAAAAATTGAGCATGAAAAAGGTTTTTTCCAAGTGGGTGCCGCGATTGCTTTCGATGGAACAAAAACAGCAACGAGTCGATGATTCAGAAAGCTGTTTATCGCTATTTACTCGCAACAAAAAAGATTTCTTGCGTCGTTACGTGACCATGGACGAAACATGGATACATCACTACACTCCAGAGTCGAAGCGGCAGTCATCTGAGTGGCGCACAGCTGGCGAAAGCCGTCCGAAAACGCAGCAGTCAGCTGGCAAAGTCATGGCGTCAGTTTTTTGGGATACGCATGGCGTGATTTTCATTG
>BMAW01033969.1:56839-77335 GCA_019974015.1 Nephila pilipes | reverse complement strand
TATATATATATATATATATATATATATATATATATATATATATATATTTATATATATAATTATATATACATATATTCAACTTCAGTTTGGTAATACTCCATGAAGACTTTGTATTTGAGTTTTAATGGTTTTTAACTTAGATTCAATATTCAAATTACAACAGGAAAATTATTTTCCGATAAAAAAATTTTTAAAAAAAAAATAATAAAATCAAGTTAAAATTTTTAAAAATCAGAATATGCGAATGTTGATTTTTGTATTTTTTTTCTTATAAAACTGTTCGATTATATTAGTTAATGAAATTAAAAATTTCAGTTTTAATTGAAATCTTAATAATAAAATTCTTAATAAATTTTCGTATAATAGAATTGAGCAAAAGATCAAGTGATTGATTCTTTTACAATAAATTTTTAACAAAAATATTACAACTGCTGGTTTAAAAAGAGATTTTTAACTATATTTTAACAATGTATTTATGGGGCTGAATTCGCTGTTATTTCACGAAAGTAAAGTTTTAAAAAATAATAAATTAATGTTGATTGGTTTCTCATAATGAATATTAAGGATCGACTCTAACAGCACTTATGGGCAAATTAATTTTAAGTATAAATATGCAACAAAATTGACATCAACAATATAATATTAAAATTTTAATGATAGTTTTGTAAAAAGAGCTAGATTTAAGAATTCATACCAAATAATAATAATTCGAGATAAAAACCAACGTTTTTAAAAACAACGTTTTTATATGGTGTCAAGGTTTATTAAAAACAATTATTGAAATATTACTTAAAACTTGTCGCAAATATCTAAATATTGCATTGTTAGGCAAGTTAAAACGGTTCCCAAAATTTCAGAGCTCTAGCTTGATGGGAAGTTGGTTAAATTAACGATCGAAAATTTGATGACACACACAAGAAGTGAAATACATAAAAACGTTTAAAAAAACGATGTATTTTGATTAGAATTGATATATATACAACAATGCATTGTTAAAGAGATAAATATTAACAACAACAAAATTTGAGTTAATCTCTCTCTCTCTTTCTATCCAGGTGGCCGCGGTAGTCAATTGGTCATGATCGCAGACTCTCAGCCGGCGGTTTTCGTCGAGTCGTAGGGTTCGAGCCTTGATGCCACTTAAGACCTGACGTGTAGCCGGGGCTGATGTACGCTTAATCTGTTCATTCCTAAAGTCCTCCCATTAGCGTGGTGTGGAAGTTAGAAGAAGGAGTGTCGCCATGGTCACTTGACCGAGGCTCAAAATAATGAGGTCTGTCGCCATTATCCCTCGCGCTGCTTCTAGTACGATGTTAATAAAACCAACCTACCAACCTCTCTATTGTGAAATCCTCCACAAACCTTTAGAGTATTTTTATTTTATATGAAATGAAATAAATGTTTCTTATAATTATAAAAACAATATGAGTATTTATTCGTAATCGAACCTCACGATCTGTACAACAATAAACGTGCTCTCGATTTATCATAGTAAAGGATCGAAAAAAGAATCCTTGTATCTTGCCAAGTCCCTCGACACCCCGAATGGAATCTGTGTGGCTGCTTTCTTCCATTTCATAATGCTCGTTCCCTGACACCCTCGTGACGTTAGGCGAAGTTTATGGCCCTCATTTTACATTAGGACTTGAATGACTTTCTCGCCGAGTTTTCCCTCTCTATCTGCGCCTGTATCTTTTAATTACTCTCTAAAGACGCTGCCGCAGAAACATAGGAGGCAACACAATACCAATATATCTGACGCGCTCTTTTGCCTTCCAGTGATGGGCCGTCCGGGGAAAAGTGGCATCACGGTGCTCCCTTGCTTTCGTAACCGTAACGGTTTACAACAGAATCTGATGGAAAGATTTGGGTGACTTAATATGATTGAAAAGTATATAGGTAATGGCTTAAAAAAGGTGAAGTAACTATTTTTTTTATGTCATTCTAAGCAATCCTGCAGTTCTTTGTTAGGGAATGAATCGTACTTTTTTAAAAGTTTTCAGTAGAAAAGTATAGTTAGAAGCATAGTTTCAGGATTAATCATTTTCAACCCCATTGAAATGAGAATTAATTATTTCTTTTTATAATTGTCCGAAAGTTTTTACTTCAGATTAAAAACTCTTATATAAGAATTGAGTGATATTTTATGCATACATATATCTTTACACACACACATAAAACGAAAGCTTCAAAATATGTTAATTATTAAAATTAAATTCGAAATGTTATAAAATAAAGACGTGTTTCGTTTTGGTAAGCTTAGGTCATCATAATATTTTCTTATTAAAAAAAGTTGAGAACTTTGTCACGTAATTATAGTTATACTAGAAAGGGAGGAGGAGAAGAGGAAAAATATTTGTACATTTCGAACTCGTTTAATATGTATATTTATTTCTTGTTATATATCGGTTAAATCGATTATATCTTATTTTCAAACTGAAAGCTGAATTGCTTGTTAAATTTTAAAAAAATATTTAATTGTTTTAAAACATTATAAATCCGAATTCCACCAGAAATATCATTTCATATTCTCAAAGAAGTAATAGGATTTTCTTTCTTTTAAAAACCAATATTTACTCATTGTTAATAAATTGTTAACTACTCAACTTATGATGTTAATTTAATATTACAGTACAGTATCATTATGTAATACAATATGTCCTTATGTATATAATAGTGTCCTTATATAATCTATACTCAAATTAGAACTTCACTAAGATTAAGCCAAACAACAAAATAGGAATGCACACATTCCTTTTCATTGTCACAAGATTTGTCCATGCACATGAAAATATAACAAAAAGAATGCTACATTTTCACGCAATGAAAATATAATGTTCACTTAAAAATGTAGCTGGAAGAATGCTATATTTTCACGTACATGGTCGATTATTTTGTACTTCATTTTACCTTTTAATAATCGGAATGTGATTCTGATTACAATTAAAATAATCGCATGTTCAAGAAGCAAAGATATATTCATCTGTAAAAGTCAGCAAAAAAGTATCAAGTAATTCAAGGATATTTCATCTTTACTTTCATCTTTTATTTGCAACCGTGACCAACTGCAAATTTTTAATAAATTTTATTTCATCAACTTTGATGGATGCTCTTTTAGCAATTTTATAAAAGTATCAAATAAGAACATTTGCAAAAAGCTGTTTATTATAAAGATCTTCTAAGAATTTGGAATGCTTTAATTTATAGTAAATTTGTGAAAAAAATTATGTAAATTAAAATATTTCAGTCGCTGTTTTATATATATATATAAACAAGAAGATGAGCTTACATGTGTCTTTTTATACAGATTTCATTACTTAGCAAAATTTCTAAGACAATTCGGAGGCAACAAAATATAAAAATCACAATGTTATGACGGAACAATAATTATTAAAATTAGCAATGTATGCTTCGTGAAATTTCAGTAATTTGATTTGTAAAAAATGGGAATTTAAGAGTAAAAATTACACCGAGGAAAAAAAAGAACGCATCGAAATTATTTCATTATATAATTTAAAACGAATGTTTATTAAAACATCATGAAATAGTTTCATACCAAGAAAACAAAACAAAAGAATAAAAGGAAAAGAAAATGAATTTGAAAAAAAAAGATTTCGAAACATTTAGTAAAGCTTACAATCAACAGTTAAATTGTTAAGAATTTTTATTTATTTAAAAACAATATTTTTCTAACTAAAATGCTAGTTAGATTATTTTAAATTACTGTTTAAGTGAGTAATATAATTACAGCATCGACTGAATCATTATGCTTGTCAAGATATATATGCTATTAAATATCTGTAACAAATTTTTCACCGTAAAAAGGTACCATTTCCTTTTCAAATAATGACAGTTTACTAAAATTTATTATTTCCAATAACGGAAAAGGAAACTGTCGAATATTAGAAATGTAATTTGATGGCGGAAATTTTCGTAGCAATTCGGCTTAAGCCAATAAATTCGTAAATTTAAAGAAGTTACTAATACTATTTAAGAAATTACTTTTTTAGTATAGTGCAATCATAAATTAGTTTCTTATTTATTTGATCCAGTAGTACCTTATTTAGTTAAGAACTCAAAATATTTAAATTCGTCTATTGTTTGGATAGAGATTTCAACACACACATACACACATGTTAATTTTAAAATACGTAAATATATATATATATATATATATAATAGAAATTGTTTTTATTCATACTATTCTTCATATAATTTTTTGAATTCATTCATCAAGAAATTTCACGTATCCTGCATGGATTTACTTTGATGAATAAATTAACGTGATAAAAGATAAGAGATTGATAATTTTTTAAATAATTTAAAATTTAATGCAACCTGTATCAATTACGTCTTTTAAAATTAACATTTTTATTGATCTGTCAGGCTTGTTGTTAATAATACTAGAGTTTAGATGAACTCTATTCAACTTAAACTGTTTTAAAAGCTTCATCTAATTTTGCTTTCAAGTCCAAACAAACCAGCTAACACTCGTTTCATATGAAAGCAGTTCTCGTATCAAACTTTTTTTTAAAAAAAGATTTGTATGACTTAAAAATTGATTTTTTTTTACTGATTTTAAAAGAAATATTTAGAATAAAATACCGAAATGTTTGTAAATCTGTTTTAGATTTTTTTAATTTTCCATTTTTCTGTAGATGCCGAGATAATTTCAGATTCCTGAACTGTAAGGCCAATGCTTCTAAAGCTGGAGTGTCTTTATAAAGAACAATGGAAATTGCCATTCGTTAAACCCAACTGAACCTTAATGTCTCACATAACATCAATGACGTATTGAGGAAGCAGAAATGGAGGTTGTAAGCTCCTCCTCCACCAAGGATTTCTGTTTACTGAAATTTTAAACCTGAAACTTCTTCACACTGATTTTTTATATTTTTTCAGAAAAAAAAAATAATATTCGAAATCCCGTACTTTACATAAACATTCCTTTCACTTGAAAATAAATAATGAAATTTGAATTTAATTTTGAAATATGAATCGAATAGGAAGAACCCATCCCACCCTACTCTATGAAACAAATTTTGCTATGCCCTGCATAGCATATTATGGTTATATGGAGAGAAAAGTTTCCTCTGAGGCTCATTTGATAGAGGTTCAGAATTATGAGGCTCGTTGCCACTAGTGGTTGTGCAGCTATGCAGCCACATTAGCAATGTATGTCTGACTCTCATTTATTTATTATTATCTGCCTACTTGTGCCCAGTTTTGGTCGACAGAGCCTTGAAGTCTGAGTTGTTTGTATAAATTCTAATAAAATAATGAAGCACTTTTAAGATGAGACGAGATAAAACTTCATTAGATGAATCTTATTCAACATATACGCATTTATCCTTCTGGTGTGTGATTTTAGTGATGTTCTAATTTTGTCTCCCCCTTTAAAACTCCATCCATGCACTCACGTCACTCTCTTCCTCACCGTTCGGACACGTGGTTGCGAGGCCCCCGGGCGGTATGACTTATTTTATCGCATCAAAACGACGTATGGCCTCCCGGAAAAGAGCGCTACCGTTACTTAACATTTGTCATGTATATTCAACCGCCCCTGGAATGGGGGGGAGAGCGGCGAGAAGGGGGTACGCCCCATAATATCTTGCGGTCGTCGTCGAGAAAGAGCTGCTTTACTGCTGAGAGCGTGAGGGTGGAGAGGGAAGAGACATCCTCTCAGGTCAGGCATTCGTCATTTTCGCCGAGGCCAGATGAAGTTTGCCTCATTTGCACAAATTCGCGAGTCGTTAGGAGAGTCGAGGCCCAGAGGCTGGAAGATGCCCTCGCCGGGGCGGGAGGACATGAATTGTGGCCCTCTGAATGGAAAGAAGAGTATAAAAGGGCGGCCATATGCAAATTTATACCCCTCTTTTAAGAATGGTGGTGGTTTGTTTCTTCGGGTCCGACCGGAAGGCAAGGCAGAGAGAGCAAGTGACAAGATGAAATACAGTTATGAGGCTTTCATTTCTCTTGATGAGATAATGTTATAGACGCGCACAGACTGGGGTCCTATTGCTCCCCGGGGACTCTCGGGGGTGGTGGAGGGATATCGTTCTTGCCCCCTTCCCTTCACTGCTCCTGCAGAAGTCATACCTTTGGGGAGGCATAGGTTTCCTGACGCTTCATTAAAGGGATGAGTATGATGGCTCAGATGCTGCTTGAGATTGAATTAGAAAGGGCCCTTCCCCGAGATGACCCGAATGAAGGTTTTACGACTGGACATAAGGTGATGGGAAACAGATAAAGGGATATTGTGGACCGGCTGTAAAAAGGATTATGATACTTGGCCACCGCGGTGAAGACTGAAGGATGCACGAATGTGTAGCACAGTGTGTTCGGAGTAATCAGTGGCTGAAAATAACACGAACTTTTAATATCGATGATGTCTTTTCTTGATGAGATCGTATATTCAGAATTATGAAAATAAGACAACGGTAATGAGGTTATAATGAAATTTGAAATACGTAAACTACCGCTGGAATATTGAAAATTTTAAATAACGCGCCAGAGATAATAGGTTACGGTAAGATAATAGGTTCTATTACGTTAAGAATTAACATCAGAGAAATGCAAGCAAATAAAGTATACATCTAAATTGTACACGGAGAAGTATTTTTTGTGGGATGTGGGTTGTATTAAATGTTGCAGGAGAAAAAGAGAAAATGTTACGGTATGTCAGATTTTTATATAATGACAGTGTAAAAAAATCAGACCGAAAATTTATAATTAATCGAGAATAGAATCGCTTTAGTAACATTGATCATACAGAATATCTATAAGACTTTGGAGCAAATTAATTAGAAAATAATTTTGAATATTTTTTTTTTTTTCAGAATTAATTATTTGTTTCATAAACGATAGAAAATCAAACTTGTTGTCAATTAGCATTAAAAATAAAACTACAAAATGCCTCCTTGAGTGCAGTTAATACTTACATATTGAATAAGCTCAAATGTACTATATTGTAAGATATCTAAAATTCTGAATATTTTTCTGTTGACAAGTTAATTCTGTATTATATATTCTTTTTGTGAAAAATGAACATGTGAATTTAAATTATTTCTGCATTAATATAAACTATAACAACTACTTTTTCAAGTCATCGATTCGTGACGGAAATTTATTAATTTAACTAGAAATGAAACTATATATAATTTCCTGAAATAGTTAGCAATTTATGTGCATGACATATGAATATAGTTATGATTTCAGGAATTTAGGGAGGAATCTAACAGAGCTCTCTAAAATCCATATTAATATTTACATTCAAGCTCAATCAATGCATTATTTCCTAATTTTGTCAAATATGTCTATCATCACCTGTTCACTATTAACGTTGATATTTTGATTGAAATGAATTCCCTCAGAGGACGATTCTAGGTCATTTAATTCCACCATATCTCATAATCAAGCAATGATGACAAAAATTATTTTTTGAAACATTTTAGATTTAAACATTACCTATAATATCATCTCCAGCATTTTAAGAAACTTGAGTATGAAAGATAAATTATTATTATTTTTTTAAAATAGCCAATGTCAGTGAGCAAGTGAAGCAGATAATATCATAGGACCGTAGATTCTGAATTAATAAGAAAATTTTAGCTGAAAACAATTAGCTTTACTACAAACAATTTAAATAATTTTTGTTGGCTCATCTTAAATTAGTTATTTAAAAATGTTTGAAAGGAAATTAAAATTTAAAATACACACACATTTATTCGTAGTTTTTTTTACAAAACTTCGGGTATGTAAATTTCAATATCTTACGAAAGAAATAAAAACACAATGAAGCATCTCTTCAGATAGAATAAGCTTAATGAGATTCTGTTAATAAAGCCACAGACGGCATTTTGCTCAATACTGAATTTGAAGCTAAAATAAATAAAAAAAAAGAAGTTGAATTTCTTTCCTTGCACGATTTTCTGTAATCAAACAAAGCATACAAAACTTCTTTTACGACTTTAAGAATGGCCAATATGTCTAACGATATTATTATTATCCCCCTTTCACGCAAGAGAATAATTTCGAGAGAGAAAAAAATCCAACGGTTCTTATCACCCGTATTAATGATTATTTATAATTATTCTCCAAGAAAATTCTGCCCTTGTGGAGATTTTCCCAAATGAGTGATGACAGGGCGTAGCTTTAAATCTTTCATACTTCACCCGACGAATTTTTTTTTTCCACGCCCCAGCCGGACACCCCCTTTTCCGTCTTAGCGCTCACCTAAGGCAGCAGCACCCCATTTGAATACCTAATCGGCAAAAATTCCTTTCCTCCCTTTATACTTAACACTGGGAATAATTTCACAGAAATAAGAGCTGACAGTCTGTCGATTCTAATTCCCCTTTGTTTTGGGCCGAACGGAAAACAGCTTCCTCTGCAACTTGGCGAAACACCTTTTGACACGGAAACGTAAAAGACTTGCATTTAATTGAGAAATGAGAATGCCTCCTTCGTTAAAGAAATCTCACGTTGCCCAAGTGCATTACGACTGTCTGATCGGATTTATATGGCCTGGAGTGCTGTCTCTTGCAAGGGTGAGGAAAACAAAAAGTTACAACAAAAAAAAAAAGAGGAGGATAGCGACTGAGGGTTGAAGGGGAGGGGAAAAAAAGGATTGGAAAGGTCGCTTCACTCAAACTTAATAGAATCTTAGTCTCTTTGAGGTGTCAAGTTGCAATCAGACACATTTGCATGGAGGGAACCCGCTGGATTTTGCTGCTGCTTCTGCTTTTTTTTTTTTATGTTTATCATTATTATTGTTTCAGTGTTTCTCCCTTGAAAAGTCTCTCTGGGACATGCACAGGAGAACATTCTAATAAAAGATTAATAAAGCGGAATGTCGAGGGTCTTTTTTATTACTTACCGATTTCTTTTCGGACAGAAAAGTGTTCGACTTTTTTTCCTCTCTCTCTCTCTCTCTATCTATTTCTATCTCTATCTCTCACTTCCTTTGTTGTCCTGGAGAGTTTGTCTCGATTTAGGATTAGGAAGTGTCGAATGCGGAAAGTAAAAAGGGAAAAGAGAGGGGAGCATGTGTGTGGGTGCAAAAAAAAAAAAAAATAATAAGGAATGCATTTTGGAATTCTGATCTGAAGCGAATATAAAGCGTGACACTTTGTGAGAAGTTTTGATTAGTGTTAGTTTCGAATGGAATTTCTTTAAGTAGGATTGCAGTTATCTCTTGAACGTTGCAGACTTCAAGTGAGTAAAATAATTTTCCAGGATTCTTTTTTTTAAATTGGAACTCAATAGCATAATAAGAAGGGACGTACAAAAGTGCATTCAGTTGTGTTGTGAGTGTATAAGATATATTCTTTATTGATAGAGATCTTGTTTATAGTTTTATCTCAAAGCTAGAATGATATTAACGGTATTGTACTGATGCGGGAATTTAATGTCGATAAATTCCAATATTTTACCTTCCCCTAAAAGTTAATTTTTTTCTTATTATACTCAATTTTACTTCATTGAATCTAAAAGTAACGTAAATTAATTTAAGTGAGCTTTTATTAATAGAATTAATCATAATTCCCTTGTTATTAATACCAATTTCGACGTTTGGTGTGTCTAATTAAGCAGTTGGAAAAAGACGTTTATTTCTTTTTAAATCAAATATAACGTTTTATTTCGATATTATAATCATTTTCATTATTTACTCATATGCGTCGTCCTCGTCACTTGACCTGCAACGAAATCCGTCGCCAATGACCCTCATGTTACATCTGTGTGCCACGATATTAAGCAATCATTCCGACTCTCTATAATCCGGCACTTCAGCTTTCCAGTAGTCAGGCGTTTTTATACTGACAGACAAGTCAGTAGAAGAAAATAGAATATTATTTTGCAGACTATCAATACAAAATAGCATCTTTTTTTGTTAATTTTGGTTATTTCGTGTGTTTTACACTTTTTTTTGCGTGTGTGTTGTATTAAATTTTATACAACAATACACAACTTTTGCTGTTTAATTGCGCTATTATTATCGATTTACCTGCAACCTTGGGTTTTTGGTAATCCGGCGGTACGATAGTCAGACCAATGCCGGATTACCGAGAGTACAGTATTTATTTAGTCGTAATACATTTTAAAAATACCAAACAAATAGCATGTAACAGGGAAACATATCTGTATATATCAAACATTTCACCGCTGGTGTATTAAAATTTGAATTTTAGATTTTTAAAACTTATTTTGTACTGTAGTCAATCAAGTACGCTAAATGAAAAAATATAGTTCTAATTTTTTAAATCTCACATAGAATTTTACTTGCAGCATCTTCTGTTATTTAGATATGCAATTGTAAAATGTGAATAATAATATGTATAACTATTAATACAATATATATATATATATATATATTGCTAAATAAAGATACAAAAAATGTCATTGGTAAATTATAAAAATGCCATTTTAAGCAAGGAATTTCAAATGATGAAATTGAAATTTATATCGCTTGTATTTATCTTTGTATTTTTATCTGGTTAACGAAATTTCAATGATAGGTTAAATAAGTAGTTGTCTGTAAATTTGGAACGAAAATTGAAATTTTTTAAGATGAGTATTTCAAGAGAAGATTGTATCACAATTATGAAAAAAAATCTGTAACAGAAGGGAATTAGTACCAGTTTTGAAAGCAACGCAGCAAATTCCATATTATTTATGCAGCTTAATGTAAGCTCTGCACAAAATGTCACTGTATCGCGCATTCCTAAGAACCGTTTCAAGACACAGATGCTTATCTTTCTATGGAGTAACTGAATGTATGAAATGCTTCGATGTTGACTCAGTACGAAACATTTCGAAAACACTGATGGATTGTGGAAATGACACATTGCGGTGTCTTAAATAAGACAAGACCACCTTGTACGAGACCCAGGTCAAGCATAAATGCCGTCTTCTTTTCCGAATCGCTGCGATGTTTGTATTAGAATAAATAATCGGAAGAGTCAAATACTCATGTCTTTGAAACCTTCAGTAAAATGAGATAACTTGAATAATAATTTCATGGATTTTGTTATTCATGTTTTTACTTCTTATTTTTTCATACGAGAGCAAAGAAATTTTTCAAAATGCTTGACACAAAACGAAGAATTATATTTACCTTGAAAGAGTAGAATGTCTAAATGTGTATACTTCCACAGTTGTGAAAAGATAAATAGAACTTAATGATGTCTTATTCGACTTTCAAAATTTTAGATATATGATTATTTTGATTGATGTATCTTTTATACAAAAGTACACTGAATCTTAATTTTGGAGATCATGAACAAAAACTAGTTTAATTTTATTACTAAGATAAAAGGAATGTATTCCAAGAATAGCCTCAATATGTATAATATTCATTCAAAAGCATCTTTTAAGCTTTAAATTTATTAAAATATCAAGATAAATTTTTTGAAGCATTGAATTTCCTTGAGATACTGTAACACCATTTGTAAAGTAATTATTGATCAATTTTAATAAGGATTACTAGTACAAATTAATTAAAATTAATCGAAAATTAAATTCTCATATAGTATTAAGAAATTAATTGATATTTTGCAGTCGGAAATTTATTCATTTGTTGGCTGTACAAGTAATTTGTACACTGTTAAAGTAACATTTAAGAAAATTCAATAAGTACAAAAATGTACATTACAACAAAGAGAACAAAAATGCACAACTGCAAAAAGTATATCAGTATAAAATTGCAACTAGAACAAAAACTATAAGTGATATTATAAAACTATAACGTAAAAATATGAAAACTATAAATAGTATAAATAAAATTGTATACACGTCAATAGTACCAGACAAAAACTACTAATACACAAGAAAAACTACAATTAACACAAAACAAAAATTACAAAGAGAACAAGTAGTACAACAGCACAAATAGTACAAAAGACAAAAATTACAAATAATTTAAAATAAATACTGCAAATGTCACAAAAAAACAATAAATAGTTTGTGTGTGTGAACAAATATTACAAGAAATACAAATAAAAATGTACAAAAACGACTAATTGTACAAAAACTAACAATAGTACAAATTGTTAATAGTACAAAAACTACAAATAATACAAAATTTTTAAATAGTACAAAATTTTCAATATACAATGTATATAATAATAAATTCGTGAAAAACGTACTTGCGAATTCCTATAACAAGCTTAATTTTTTTTTTTTTTTTTTCATTTTGAACAGACATAGACTTCAAAAATGCCAATAAAATGTGAAAGATAATGTAATACCTTATGATATCGTAATGAGGACTAAGAGAAGAAACACATTTAAGTAAATATAAGTTATAGCAACATAAAAATACATAAATATAAATTTAACTTTCAGCTTTTGTTAACAATTACGTAATATTAATTTGTCAATAAATTAAATAAAATGAGGCAAAACCTCAACTCATTCAATGACTGAAAGCCACAAGATAATCTATTACAGGCATTTCTTAATTTTCTTCATCTGTACTTCATAATATAACCGTGAAACTACAATATCAAATTTAAACATAAATATTCTTACAACTACAAATTATTTTAGCCGTAATTTTTAAATTACCTTCACAATGCCTTTCTGTGTCCAGAAAATATTTATTATATATAATGATATCTTTTACATTAAATTTCTTATAAAAGATACTTTTAAAGGATCAAATTATTTTCAAGTTAGTTAATTCGATACATTTTTATTCAAAAGTCTCTCTCAATCAAACTTCACTTTAGTTCATTAAATGCTTATATTTTGACAGTTGAGAATAGAATATTTATTTTTAAATCACAAACAGAACATCTTTTTTTTCTCTAAAAATACAGAACTTCTAAATTTCAAAGAATGAAAATAATCTTTCATTTAAAGAGGCTCAAAAGAAATCTCGTTTATGTTATTATATTTCTTTATTTAAGAAGGAGGGGGGGAATCCATAAAAGAAAAAGGTTACTAGAGTTGGTTATGATTCAGAACTTGAAAGAAAACACAAATAAATTATATTTTCAATAGAATATTTGATAAAGTAAGTAAAACTGCGTTTTGTATTTTGTAAGCCAAAAATTCTTAAAAAATGAGAAATATATTTTAAAATTGGACACTATCTAAAGAAAATTCAAGCAAGGTTTCTCGACGATGTATAAAACATATTTTAAAGTTTTTATTTCAGCTAATACCTATAAGTGAGAAGAAAAAAAACGTACTTCATCTTTATTTGTTTATTTCATTTGTTTAGGCCAGCCTGTAAAAAGGAATCATAAATATGCAATTATATGACATTTGTTTCATGTGATGCTGTAATAAAATAACGATAATTTAATTTTAATACGTAAAAAAGTATACAAACATAATGTAATACGAGACTAAAAAGGCTAAAATCTTAATTTTTATCCGATCTTCATTAAATTCATTATGAAGATCGGATAAAAATTATCTTTGAAATATTGTTATATCCTGCGCGAAATCTTTGGAAAAATATTTACAATTTTTTTAATCTCTACTTTTTTCACTGTTTTTCTTATACATTCAAAATTTCTTCTTGAGATTTAAAATTAAGTATAATATCTTCACAAAGTTATTACTCCTATTAAGATATAAAATAAAGAGTTTTCACACGTGTTTTTTTTTTATTTATTTATTTATTCGTTAAAAGAGGAGGGGGAATTCAACTTTCTGGTTCAATTTTTTGTTTAAAAGTAAACTTTTCCAAAAGCTTTTTGAATTACAGAACTTTAATAAATGAATTACCTGAGTTAAAATATTTTTAATTTAAAATAGCGAATATTGTTAAAAGTTGCATGGCTTTTTAAGAAAATTTTAAATAATCTGGAGCATTTTAAATAAAAGAAAATTCATTTTGAGAGAAACTAATCTAATAAAAAGAAGAGTGATTGAAAAATATTATCACTAAGAGCATTGGGTGATAAAAATAGTCTAATTAAGATCTTTTAAATTGCTAGAGGTGGGTGAACTGCTTATACTAATTTTATCAATCAATTTGTTTTTCGCATTTGACTTTCTTTTGTTCCTTGCTCCCTTAAATCAAATAAATTAATAACACCCATTACAAATAATTTAATAGCAAAAAAATAATTGTAATTACTAAATTAATCATACTTAAAAACTAAAACTGGACATCCGAGAATAATTTTCTTTTCATGTTCCTAATATGGATACTTATGGACCTTAATTATGCAAGTCTAAGAGTTCATTACCGGCTGAGCATATATCTTGTATTTTCTGTCAGATTATTAAACGAATGTACGCCTTGCTCTTCCTTAAATCATTACCCTGCAAGATTCAAGAACCACAGGAAACGGGCTCGCATACCATAAACACCATCCATCGTCGGTCTCCCATCTCTCACCCAAGACTGTGTCCTTGAGAAATGTTGCATTCAAACCTATCAGGTGTCGGTGCGCCGCAAATGTCAAGCACAGATCCATCACCGATGACAGAAGCGGGGCATTCCTACAGCGATGCGTCAACTCAACGTATCTGCAAGAGAAATGTATAATTTTTGAGATACCATCTTTGGCATCGAATTATCGTTCCCTTATCTGAAATGACTTATCTTTTCCAAGAAAATTACCCGTTCTTCTCTCAAGGGAATACTCTGGGACACAAGGGGACTCTTTGAGATGTTACATTGAAGCGAAACCTTTTTTTTTATTTCTAGTTGCTGTTTGAGTTGAACTTTTTGGATGTTTTGGTGTAATTGATACATCAGGAGTGATAACCAGATAACCGTGTTGAGAAACGTAAAAGAGGTGGTGTTCGTGCGGTTTCTCTTGCTGATGTTTGGGGGTAGAGAGACCAAAAGTCTAATTTAGAGTGTAATCTTGATTACAAAAGTTAATTCGATTAATAATAGTTAAAACTTACGGTATAATTTGTAGGATAAAAACTTCTTACCCATAATATCATATAAATTAATTTTATATATCGCCAATTAGAGAAATTTTTTTTGCAAAATGTCTTGTTGTAAATGTAATTGTTAAATTGTTCTCTATTGAATCTGAGTGCTCAATATTTCGATGAAACAATATTATTTTGCTCAATTCATTATAGTTCAACCTTAAATATATATATACAGTATGAAAGATTTGACCTTCCTTTTCGAGCAGTCATGACCATAAGCTCGTGGCCGGCGATGTTTAGTTTAGTAAGGTGTTGGAGTCCTGTTTCCACTAAAGACCTTGCCTTGTAGCAAGGCGGATGTACATTAAACCCGTTGGAGCTCAAAGTCGTCACTTTGATTTTGCGTGGGAGTTAGAAGAGTTATGGTATCTTTACACCTTTAAAAAGTCATTTTTGTCAAAATTTACAATTTTCTAATTTTAGTGTCAGTTTAAAATTTAAACTTGTTGCTTTCTAATAGCGATTGAATTTTGCTTATACCTTATTTTGAACTTAAGTTATAAGGATTTGAATTTTACTCGGTAGCTCATTTTTAATTGCATTTGAAAGTTTGATTTTTCTCAAAATGAGTTTTCTCGACATATTCATATATGGCAACATAGATATCAGAAAAAAGTTATGAACCAAATTAGTTTAAATTTTGAAAGTATCTTCCTTACATAGTTTTTAAGAACCCTTACTTCTACTTTCGTGGTTGTAAAATTCATACGTTTTTAGTAACAAAGGTGTAAATCATGCATTGTTATGACTTTTTTTTTATTTTTCATTGTTACTTGACTCGAAACGCAGTAAAAATTGTAGTAATATGATTTTCATCATGATAGTAGTACCAGTCCTAAAAAATGTTATGATGAATAAGATAAAACTTACAGAATAATGATATTTTTGTTTTCTTTTGAGTTATGAGCGTTATTCTGATGATCAATTTATGCACTATTTTCACCGTGTTTTCCACTCCAAAATTTTTTTTGAATTAAAAGCAGATTATTAAATGTGTTTTTCATAGTTTTAGGTTATATTTTAGCATTAAAAAATATTTTCATAGCAAATATCAATATATTTCAAAAAAATTTTCTCCGAAGGTGTACGCATCTCAAAATTACGAGGTTCATCACCAATACCTCTCAAGTTCCTTCTAAAGATGACGTTCGGGAGCAATCAAGCAATCAGTTACGGGGGAAACAAAATGCTATGATTTGAAGATGGATCTTGTTTTAAAAAATTTCGGATAAATAGGCATGTAAATTGATTTCAAATTCTTTATTCTTTAACAACGAAAATAATAACAAAAAGTAACAATTAAAATAAACCTCTTACAAATAGTTACTATAGGTTGTTGATGGTCAAAGTTTTGTGAATATGCGTAAGAAGTAATCAGTAATTGAAAGGGAAATTTTAAACAATAACATTCAAAACTCTGTCTCATTGTTAACCACTACAACTGCTGCTATAAAGGGGATTATAAGAAAAAAAAATTAAAATTAATATCTAATCCCTTAAAATTTTCTTTTCAACGTATAACCGCTTTTTTTATGATTTACAGCTATTCTGAAAGTATAAAGAAGCTATTTGTATTAAGATTGAAAAATGAGTATACTATGAAATATATTTTTCACGGTGCCTATTTCGTGGTATTATTTTGAATATTCTGAATGGAATGGAAACCAAGTTATCATTTATAGCCAGAATCAAATACTTTCTTGGAAAAAACATTCATTTCTTAAGAAAGCAAATAATGGAAATATATATGATGCATAAAAAAATAAAACTCATTCTCCTTTTTTTTTTGTTCTTATGTTAAAGATTTATACAAAATATCTTTTAATCAAATCTTCTTTTTATGTAATGCTTTCTATATAATATTTGATTCAAAATGAATAATTTGTATATAAAATCACTAACATGTTCACATTCCCCCCTAGAATTATTTATAACAGCTGTTTAAAAAATAAAATTACTTGTCTTACAGTATTCCGCGAAAATATTGGAAAAATGGAAAACAAACAAATAGTTAATGGTTAACCAAAGAAGTTATAAGAATTTCATTTAAAATAGGATCTAAATAAGAAATTACATCATTCATTGCAACACAGAGCTTCGTTATTTATGAATACTATATGAAGTTTTGAAAGTTTCGAAATTAGGATATTGATACTTATATATAATGCATCTTCAGTTTCTCATTTATGTGCATTCATTACTAAAAGTAAAGAAGTATATAGACTTTTTGAGTAATAAGTCATGTAAAGTAACTGTAATTTATTCGTAATTTCAGTTCGTTCAATATTTCGTCGTTATTTCTTTTAGTACTATTGGACGCGGTAGATTAGTGGTCAAGGTCATGCTCTCGTTGCCGGCATTGTTTCCATCGAGTCGTGATGTCCCTGAAGACCCACAGTGTAGAAGGACTGATGCACATTGAGTCCTTTGAGGTCGCAAGTCCTCCCGTTGGTTTGCTGCGGAAGTTTGGAGATGGAGATACCAGCTAAGGCATCGTCTTCGTCATTCGCCGAAGTTAATTACGAGTCTCGCTACCAATACCTTTCGTGTTGCTTTCAAGTGCTACGTAAATAAAATATTCAATTAAATCCTTTTAGTAATATAGAAAATAATTTTGAGAAAAAATATTTCCTCTTTTGTTGGTGCTTTCTTTTAATCTCTCTTTTTTCAAAAGCAATAACTTCTCTCTTGGTGTGAATGTGACTGATTGTTATTTACAATGTTGCTATTGAATTGCGCAATGTTGCTACAATTATTTTAATCATTCCGTTCATTCGTTTCAGTACGAAACCATTGATTACTGCTATGGATATTAAGTTGTATCAATAATTGAATTACTTATTTTAACACAGCTATAATTATTGCAAAAAGAGAGTTTACGTTATATGTAACGTAATACTTTACATTATAATAATTGTTATTTAGTTTCTAGAGTGAGATCAATTATAAAATTCATTAATAATAAGCTTTGATAATTTCTGAGTTTATTTTTAGGTAAATAAAGCTAAACTAAAGTTGTAAGAACAAGGATTACGAGGACAAGCTAATGTTATGCAACGAGAGATTAGTATTTTTAAATGAAAATTTTAAATAAGAATTTATTTTGATGCGGTAAAAAAGCAAATTAATTTTTTTAGAACAGCAGTTAAAAGTAGTACTCATATGCTGAATCGTTCAAAACTAATTTTAAAAAAAAAAAAAAAAAACCCGCTATAATGTGATAAGCTCAATTTATTAATGTATTTTAATATGAAAACACGAATGAAATGAAAAATTCAGATCTCAAATCAAGGATAATTTCGAAAAATACTCAACGATAACTTTTTTAGTACTTTTCCATTTTGCCTGTGCAAGCGATAATGATATAACCGACGCCCAACGGAATATGTGTTTACTGTGTGTTGTCGCCAATAAAGTGGGCAAGCGAAATTTGCACCGGAGAAACTGAAAAGTACCATTTTTTTTAATGAAACCATATCTGTTCTTATGTAATTTCGAATAAAATAGCTTTAATATTTTAAATTTTATCATGACAAGTACATTTTTGAAAGTGTGAATGTATAAAGAGTAAAACGCTTCACACACACACACATATATATATATGTAATAATAATAAACAAAAATTTTAGGTAAATATAATTGAAAACACAAGTGCCTGAATTATTTTACATGCTTATTATTTTATGAACAATTTGTATAGGTGAAATTTTTCTCAAATAATTTCAATCAAAATGTCCAATAATTTCTATGATGAAATTTTATTTATTTAACTTATTCCTGGTGTGTGTGCAGTCTCATGTATAACATCACTTGTGTTATATTTACTTAAATATGAGTTTCTTGTTGAAATTATAACGCAATTCAGATAAAACAAACATTCATAACTAACACAATTTAGGAATAGAGAAAAACAATTTAGATTATTACAAGAAAACGTTTATGTTTGAGTTAAAAGCTTTTCTTATATAAAAAATAATAATCTAATGTGTTGCATCAGAGGAAAAATTATTAGCCATTCAAGGGGCTTTTGTTTTAGTAGGATTACTTTTGGTGTACCAGATCACTTTTCAATTTTTTATCGTTTGCTTCAATTTTAATTACATTTAGCTTAAATATGTTCAATTTAATAATTTATTGTTTCCTTTAATTTTAATATCGGGAAAATTTACTATTGTCCATTTCTCGATATTGATCGTTTGCTTTAATTCTTATATTTTATTGAGTAATTTAAAAAATAATTATAAAAAAGAGCGCACCTAGGGTGGTCAAATCTGTTCTTTGTAAGACTTCGCATAGAACTTTTTCCGTTTTTTTCTTTTATTGTAACCAAGTATATTATGTTAAATATCTCATCCATTTATTTAATAAGAAACAAATTTGTTGGGAAAAAGTTATTCGATATTGTATAGAGTTAAGTGAAAACTTATTCGTTTTAACGAGTGTTTCTCCAAGTAAATTATTTTTTCTTCAAAAATTGGGATTTACTAATTCGGAGAAATGGATTATTCTTAAATGTAATTATCTCCCTTCTCTCAGTTTTGGTGTGTTCTTTTTTCCGTAAAATTACCCCCCTCCCCCTTTTTAAAACTTTTAAATTTCATTCGCATTTTATATGGACTCGGACAAAATCATGACTGGAAATGTTCCGAATATTTCTGTTTCTTTTTCTTGTAAATATAATTCTATTTTTGGCGAATGTTTTCAAACTGGGTTTTGCAATATGACGATAAGATTAATTGAACCGGAATTGTTTATGATAATAAAATTATTTGACTTGAAAGTGATTTTGTGAACCGAAACCATTTCGAAGGATGAACAAATGTACATTTTATTAGTTTTCCCTGACTGTACGGTAGCATGCTATTCGTAAGTTCTTTTTTCCTTATTACTAAATTATTTGGAATTGTAGATCTTTTCTTTTCTTTCAAATCAATGAAGGGTTTCTTTCAGCCATATTTAAGTTTCTTAGCTTCTAACGACATAATCAGCTTTGACTATGTTGGAAAAAAATATTCATGCATTCAGTATCCTGTAAGTTAAGTGATGAATAATTGAAATAACCGGAATAGTATTTCACCCTTCGGATTCTTGCTATTTTTCTTTAGTTTAAGTGATTAATATTTTTTATTTAATTCAATTTCTGTTCAGATTTATAATAGGATTATCATCCTTGTATGTATACACACACACACACACACACACATATATATATATATATATATATATATATATATGGGGGGGTATATGTGTGTGCGCGCGCTTTTTAACAGTTGTGTCAACATTTAATTTTCTTAAAAATCACTGCCGACATTTCTTATAATAAAAGATTGTATGTTTCATTAATAGGTTCAAATTTTACCTTTACAAGACAGAACTTTTTGAACATTTAAATATTCAATGTTTTTTTTAAATTTATTTTCTGAAATTTCTTGCAGTAAAAGGTTGTCTATTCCATAAATAAGTCCACTGCTTAACGTTACAGAATGGAACATTCTGAACATTTCACTTTGTAGCCAAAATTTACAGGGAAAAAAATAATGTTAGTGACAACGATAGAAAGACTAGATATGACTAATTTTTTTT
>BMAW01033969.1:35790-56829 GCA_019974015.1 Nephila pilipes | reverse complement strand
TTCCTTCATCTGTTTTCTGAGAGCATTAAGCTTTTTGCAAAATCGGTACTTGTTCTCTGCCAACAGAACAATGCTAGTTTATCAACCTTATGAAAATCCCTTGGCTTTTCACGCTCAAATGATTCGCTAATAAGGAGACCCGCGGAGATGATCTGCAAGCGGGTCCATTCTTTTTTGCCAAAACTGAGCCCAGTGACTCGCTCAATCTGTCAAGTTTCTGCGCCGTGATGGCTAATTTTCGCATCAACCAATCACCCGCGTGGCATGCGCTTTATAAACACAATGATGTTCCATGGCCAGCAATTGCTATTTAATGTCTTTCAACGTCATACGTGCATCCTGTTCTTCTATCTAGGACCATTTTAAGGGGAAGGAGCCTAAGACGACAAGGGAAGTTCACTGTTAGTCTTAATTTTGAATGGCAGGCGAGCAAAGGAGATGGATGTAATTCTTGCGAGAGCCATGATACCGAATAAAATATTATTTAAGTTTGATAAGTAAGTCTTGAGCAAATGTTTCACATCATCTTGTTTTGATGCCCGCTTTGACTTTCTCGTTGCCAGTCTCACGATAAAAGTAAAATGGTGGTGATAAGAATCTAAAGCACTGTTATTACGTTATTAAATGTGTTTGTGAAAGAGAAATGGTAATTACTTGATATTGGAATGAATATGGGATTTTTTTTTTTCTTTTTACTGTTTGCTAAATTTTTTTTAAAGAATTCATTTTAACGCTTCAATAACTTAAGTTCAGATCGATAAAATAGGATTTCGGCTTCATATGGATTCATGTGTTTCTTTATTTTTATTTGTCTTATGTGTTGAAGAAGTAAAAGCAGAATTTTTAATATCCACTGCATATTACTAAGCAGTTTCCTTAAATAGACAAGATCCTTTAGAAATCTGCTTCATTTTTAGGGTGGGGGCCGCGGTAGCCTAGTGGTCAAGGTCGTGAACTAGCGGCTGGCGGTTTTCGTTCAGTCGCGGGTTCGATCCTTGGCCGCCAAAGAACCGCCGTGTAGCTGGGGCTGATGCACGTTAAATCTGTTCTGGGCCCAAAGTCCCCCCGTTGGCGTGGTGTGGATGTTAGGAGAGGGGGTTCCAGCTCAGGTGTCGACCTCGTCACTTGACCGTGGTTCAAAATTACGAGGTCCGTCGCCAATAGCCCTCATGTTGCTTCTAGTGCGACGTTAATAAAAACTAAACTTCACTTTTAGGCCGCTCACGAGTTGCTTATGAGAGAGAGGACTTAAAAATGTTACATAATTATTCAAAAACTTATCCAATTATTTTTTTAAAAAAAAAATTTAAGAAAAAATTCAAGTTAGTTTAAAAGGAAACAACATTTAAGAAAATCTAAAAATTATGTTATGAATAACCTGCCTAATATAGTTTACAACGGTAGTAATTAATGTACTTTTAACAAGCTATTTAAATTTTATCTATTTATGTGATTTGTTACATTTATTTCCTGTATTAAACTAAATTTATTTAACTGCAATGGTTTTCATTTTTCTTCATGGCCCATCAGATATAATTGTAATTATTATAACATATAATTCAAATTTCATAAAAACTATAAATAGCTAATTGTGTGAATATAAATCCTCAAAATGAAACTATGATGTACGCAGTTTGAAAAGGATTTTGATTTTTTTCAAGCAAAAAAAGAAAATATTTTATTTTATTAAGGTAAAATTATGTAAATCAATTAGATCAAACTAATAAATATTGATTATAAAAAACTCATGTTTCTAAACATAATTGCTACGATAGCTAAATCTTTCCCCTCTATGAATTTAAATTGACAAAATAACTTTCTGTGCACGCACGTGCTTAAAGACGAAAGAAATTTTGTATATGAGCCCTTTAAAGATAACTCCTCACGAAAATGAGTACAACTCGCATTCCTTATATGGTTTAATATTTTAATGGGCGTACCTCTCTGAATGACGTTGGAGTTAATATATTTCTTTCGAGAGAGAGATTATGACATACTCCCGACTTACCCTCCCAATTCTTCGTAGGAATTTCAAGTCATCATGTAAAATTATTATATTTATGTATGTGCTATAAATACAACAAATGTCATCCGTAAGAAAAGTTACACAATGCTTATGAGTAAATGTCGTATAACAATGTCAGGCTTAGACAGGGTATCGCTGTACTCATTGGCCAAACTTTAAGGAAAGCAAAATACGCATAAAGAAGCATTTTTGATACACTGGAAATGAAAAGTGTTGACGGAAAAACAAGAAATAATGAGAAAAAAGAGGCAAAGCTTTATATTTAAGTTTTAATAACTACAACAAGTGTACAAATATGCTACCATCAGCATCGATACAGATCTGGAAGCGACAAGAGAATTATTAGTGTAACCTTTCGAAGGAACGAAGCGTTTCAGGAACAATTATAAGAGCAACTGAAAGTTTCGAAACGAGGTCCTCACCAGAGGGAATAATGATCTCTCAGATGAGTGTTTTGAGGTGTCCCCATAACAAAAATCGACTCTTGATAAGTCGGGTGAACGTGTTGGCAAGTGATTCGTCCACCTTGTCCAATCTATTGAGGTAATTCCACACACTAATGTGGAAATGACCCTCGCAGTGCTGATACCACATGACATTTCGAAAGACAACTGGAATATTATCAAGTAATTCTGGGAATATGTCTTCCAGAAAGACATAATATATCATATCTTTGAGTGAATGTGGGAGCATGCATGGGAAAGTAGCGGAATCATTCAAAATACTCGTGAACACACTATGGGAGAATTGCACCTGGAATGCATGTGGATATGTTACATATGTATTAGAGTTGACCCACATATGGGAATTCATTTGCGCCATTCTTAGCAAGACTTTCACTCCAATGTAAACAAAAACCTTTTTTCCCATTTCCTAAGTATTTCTTGTTTTTCCTCCAACATTTCATTTCCGACCCAAAATTGCTGTACAAAAAAATGCTTTATTATGTGTATTATACTCTCCCTTAACTTTTGACCCAGCTATTCAGGCATACCATGATTAAAAAATAAGGTGTTAATATATTAGCAATATTAAATTTCTTTAACTGTCTGTATATGCAATAATAAAAAAAATTATTACATTTCTACATGTTGTTTGCTTTACAGATGACGCAATTTACAATGTAAGAGTTAAATTAATTGAGAATAACATTTTCAGAATAATCATTTCAATGTTATTTTCTTGAATCACATGTGAAATAAATTCTAGCAGTGTTTTTTTGTGACAATCGTTGAACGTAAACATTAATTAATTAACGGTGAATTTATTAAAGACATTCTGAGGATATCCTTCTTTTCTTTTGTTCCATGTGATCCTGTCTAAAAATAATCAGAAAAATCCAGATTCATTCGAGTATATTAATTTTAGCAGAAGTACGTTATTAGGCTTAAAATTTTTTTTTTATCGGAATCACAATACAAAGCTTAAAAATCTAAGCTCGAGCAAATCAAAAAGATATATTGAATAAAATGAACCATAAAAAGAAGAAAACAATATGTCAATAATTCTTGGATGTAAAATAATGTAATATAGTAATAATAATGTTGTAAAAGTGTATATAAACTTTTCTCAAACCCAATTGATGCATCAGGATTTCAATTTTTGCATGTATTTCATAATAAATTCGATAATTTATGTATTAAAGGAATTACATTAATTTTAATTGGACTCTATACATATGCCTTTGAATTTAAATATAATTACGTATAAAATAAAGCCCCCATAAAGCAATCAAGTATTTAACCTTTATACTTCAGAAGGATGCTTTGTACAGATGCTTTCTTTGAAATAGTTTAAATTTCCCTAAAGCTTTGAATAAAGAAATAAAGTTCACAGTCTCCCCGTCAAATACTTATTCAGTAGTTTCTTACCTTCCTTCTTTTTCCTAAAGAAAACAAAGTTGAAGGTTAAAGGAACACTTTAGTTAATTAGATAATTACTATAAGAGGTGTCCTCAATTAAATCTTTGATCTAGTAAACAACAGCAAAAATAAAATTTTCTTCACTAAAGAGTACTAAAAAATAACTGTCTGTTATAATTTCGAGATCGAAACATTTTTTTTTTTATAAAATAAGTACAAAAATGTTCTAATTAGAATACTTTTTAAGGAGCGTTTTTATCTTTATATTCTCCCAGCCTCCTTTTCTGGAAATCTTATAAAGTAAAATATGCACATTCGTAATAAATTATATATTTCTTTTACGATTAATGTATATAAAACTCAAAATTTTAAATTTTCTCTGTCATTATTTGCTAAATTATGCATATAATTTCTTCTTGGATTTGATTCTCCACAAAGTATTGATAAAATCTTTATATGTTTGAAATCATTAACAATAATGTAATAAATTTGAAAAGCAAAGCTTTCAAAAATAGGTGTTGCTTTTTCGTTAAAAACATATTTTATTGATGATTGTTCTATCTGCAAATGATCTCATTTGTCTATACATTAACTCTGCATATTTTATTAATGATTTATTTTTATTAAAGCAAGTGAATTTTCTGATCTTATTTACGTATAACATTAATATTTTATCCGTTCTTCTGTTTTTGTGACTAATAACTAAAGAAATTTCTTCTAAGTAATAAACAAATTAAAAAATCGATCCTTTGAAATTTCTATCTGGAATTGCATATTCTTCAAGAAGAATTTTATTTGTTATTTATATTCCTGTTAAAGGATTAATTGAAATGTTGATGTATTTTATACGCTTTTCGAACAACACGATTTTCTGAATATAAAATTGTTTAATTGCATAGACATGTTTGTGCCTTTAAAGTTTCAATATAAAATTATTGTATATCTTTTTTTTTAAAAAAAAAAATTAACAATTTGTTACTTAAACTTACTGTTGTTAAAGAAATTGCTGTAAAATGTGCTTTGATCAGTTTGATATTTATTATATGTATTCAAAATTTGTATTTTTAATCACTCCATTAATTAATCTTGCATATAAATAGATACGTATAAATTATAACTAAATTTAAATTGTTTTGGATTTTAATATTCAAAGTATCAATTTCTGACCATAAACCAAATTCATATCTTTAAAATGGGAGCTAAATTTTTAAAATTGAAACGGTAAAATGCTCTTCAAGAGTATTTAAAAATCGTACGTGAAAATTCGTTTAGTAAAAAATCTAAGTATTTTTTCCCCTTATTGATTTTTTTAAAGAGTTTTGATTATTAAAAAGGTTTCATTTCGAAGTTATGCATTTTATTAGATTAATTAAATCGAACGAGAGAGCCATTCTGAATTATGAAAGCGAAACGAAGCAAAGATAATTTAATTAATTAGGTAATATTATTTAATTATTTAAAAACTCTAAATGAGTATTTCATCCCGGTGCGTGAATCACAATGGAGCACAAGCCACTTTCTTTCTTTGTCCAATGTCGTCCAATCAACCTTTGATTCTCTACTTTTTTTTCCAGTGCAAATTAATTACTCTTTCTGCAAATACTTCCATCTTCGAGGTTTACATCTGGAATGGTTCATTAAAAAGAGCAATTCAGCAACGGCACATGAAATCCTGTTTTTATTGAGTTCCTTGTTATGTTAATCACTGATAATACAGTTTTCTCTACCTTTTTTTTGATTAAATATTTTTTGTTCATATTTACGCCTTACATATTTCGTTATTATGCTTGAAGTTTCTGCGGGTATATTTGTCAAGGAGCCATTCCAGCGATGGCAAGGCGACCATTACTTTCCTAACGTCCAGCCTGGTCGGACGAAATGGTGATTACATAGCGCTTAACTGCCGAATCCCATTTCTTTGCCCGGACCGTAAATATCCGGCAAAACGAGCCCGAAATGTGCCTCCTCTTCGCCAAGAAAAGAAGGAAAAGGTTTATTTAAAGCCCGAGCTAACCGAGGCAAAACATTGGCGCACTTTATCCTTCAGCAGCGGGTGCAAACAAAATTTTTAATTTGAATTAATGGCCGCCGCTTCTCCTGTTTAATAAGGAGCATACGTTATTTTTGCCGAAGCAATATCGCACGATTGCAAATCCCTCCCACCCCTTCCACCCTTGACGACAAAACCTAAGATTATTGGATCGCCAAGAAGGAGAGCAGGAAAGAAAAAAAAAAGTTCTAAAAATCGCCAATAAAACTTGAGCACCGATAGTAAAACATAGAAATAGTCTTCTCTTCTAGGATCGAGTCGTGGAATGTCTGTAGGAATAATCACGCTGCAGCATGGCGGCAGGGGAGGGGGAGATACCCATCCTCATGGGGACATGATTAAAGTTTGTAAATCAGCTGCTAATTGCTGAGGAACGTGCCGACCGACCCTTTAAGACCATCCCTCAAAGTTTGCTCTGTGGACTAAGTGTCGAACTAATCGTCCTCGCACCTTCGTCTTGATGGTAATGTACGGCAGCTAGAGACCTCCTAATGTCCCAGAACTTTGTTTCCAGAAAGACTGGCGTATAAAAAGTTGGGGGAACATTGAACAAAAATTGAATTCCCTTTGATATAATGATTAAAAGTGTGGTCTTGAATTAAACTAAGGCGCACCGTGTGGTTCTGAGGGAACAACGCACCAAGAAGTTTGACTTTGATAGTTTTCTGGGAATGGTTCGAAATGCACACATCTCGTTATGTTCTGTCAGCAAAAGGGCGGGAATTGTCTTGGAAAAGTTTTACCGTCGCATAATGTGTAAAGGTCCGACTATTTGCGTGCCCGAGAATTCCCCCTCCCCCAATTCCTTTTTGTCGTTCAAATTGGAGACGGTACTTTTGTACGAAATTCATTAGGACTTTCCTTGGCACTTGAGCACGTATGCAGCGACACTTCCCACTGCTCTATTGGCTGTGTGTTAGGAGAAGGAGGTGCTGGTGGCTGGGCGTTGTTAATTTTGTATCGGCAAAAGTTCCTGCCTTTTAGGTGCTCGGCTGGGAAGTTCGTTTTTAAAATGAGAGCGTGATGCATGAGAATAATTCCGTTAGGCAAATGGCGGCGTTGTCTGAGTGAAATCACGAAAAGGCAATTTCGTTCAGAAGGAAAATTTCATCCACTTAAGAAATGAAGCGAATAATTTTGAAAAATTGTTTCATTATTTTTGTTTTAAAGAATATTCTCGTTCTCTGAAAACCCTTCCAAACAATTCTTCATTAGATTTAAACAGTTAAACAGTACACTTAATTTAATTATTTTATCATTTTCTTTCAGTTCTATTTTAATGTAAATTTTTGAATAACTAATAAACAGAAAGTTTTTTATACTGAAAATTCACCTTTTAAATACATTACTATAATTAAGCTCAACATTCACTACATTTCATGGTTTTTTTTTATTCTCTACAGATAAAAAAAATTAAAAATAATCCTCTCTCTAAACGATTCACTAAATTTTTCCCGAACAGAATTTGTACAAAGTCGTTGCAGTAAATCACATAATCGATTCCTAAAATTTAGAAGTTATAAAGTAAATAATTTACAACAATTAAAGCATTTTTTTTTTTTTCAGTTTTATGCTTGTGAATCTGAAATAAAACTCCGTATCTGTAAAAAGTTAATTCGGAAAGCATGCAGTATCCTTTGGTATAACACATCAGGATGGAAAAATTCGTACTCTTAAACGAGTTCTTGCGTAATGATAAAAAATTAAATATGATATATGTATATGTTTTAGACTTTCTTTTTTTTCTTTACTTTTGATATGCCCCTGTTATATATATACATTAACTAGGGTTATTAACCTTCAGAACTTTCGTGGGAAATCTTTTAATTAAAAAACAAATCCACAATACAACATTAGAATTACAAAGACAGCTTGTTAGCGACCAAGCTGTGAATAATCCCTGAATTTTTACATAGCTTACATTTACAGACACGTATTTTATTCACAGTACTCATGAAAAAATTTTAACAATTAAAATTCAGTTTCTTTGTTTTTTGGTCCTTTTTGGATCTTAATTTTGAGTGAATAATTGTTCTAATATTTAAATGTTTGTTCAATATTTTTAAATTTGAAACTTTTTCTTACTCTACCGAATTAATAATTATTAATATTCACATCATATTTGGCAACAATTACAAAACTTTAGAGACCCTTCATTAGAAGGTATCTTAAACCTTTTGCACTGTAAATCTTAATAATTTAAGTACAAATGTCATAGGATTTCTTGAATTGGGTTCTTACGTCTATTTTACATGGAGTTCATTTTTTTGTTTACAGGAATGGATTTAAGTATGTTTTTGTTTTAAATTTTTAATCTTTATCTAAAATCTTTGATTGAAAAATGTTGGTTTTAATGGCGGTTTGATTATCTTGCCTCTTTTTTTTTTCTTGTTCCTTTTGCTTAAACTATTATAATTTACATTTTCAAATGATCCAATTTTTGCCCAGCAAGATGCACTGAGGGAGAATCGGTACTATAGAGCCTGTTTAATTCTACAGTTCTGTCCCCGGTCTGAATGTGCATATTTTGTTTTATTGAGTATTCAATTAATTCACTTTGTTTCAATTTTTATTCAAGTATTTTCTCATTTCTGTAAATGTTTTCCACTCTTGTTAAGGTTTTTTTTTTTTTTTGTATGTTATGTGTTCTCTTATTATTATGTTGTTTTTTAGTAATTTTAATAATTTAATTGTTTTACCTTAAAAATATATATATAATGTAAAATAACTAATTCAAAAATATGAAGAAATAATTTTAAAAAATTAATTAAAATATTATTATTAATTTGGTATTTTGAAATTATAGTTATATTCAGTACATAGAATGCTTTTTATGCTTATTATAGTACTCGTCAAATTTTGAAAATTATGAAGACAGTGGATTTCATACAAGATATACCAATAGTTAAATATTCAACTAACATATGTAAAAAAAGCCATTGGTTATTTAATAGTAATTGCTCGTTCAAATTATTTTTGTTAACAGAAGTGGAAACTTCTATACATATACAGATATCTCAGTGTTAAAATATAACTTCCATTGCTTTAAATTTTTTTTAAAAAAATAAGGAACATTCAAACTGTATAATAAGTTCATTTTTTCTAGTCGAAGTTCCATTTACCTCAGAAAATTAATCCCGCTCTGGAGTTCAATGTTTGCTCAGTAATATTGAGCATTCCATTCCTCTTTATTCTAAATGTTATTCCATGCATGAATTTTCAGCAGCATGGAAACAAAGTAGAAAAATATTTAAAATTCATATTATATAGCATCCCCGGGCACGTTCAGCACCTTTTCAACCATTACGTTCGGAAAAAGAAAAAAAAAGAACGTCAAACAACGGCACACATTCCAAGTTTCTAAGAACCACCTGAGATCCATTTAACCTTGCCTCCTTCTTACACAACGACCTGATCCCATGGCTGGGTGGTGACAGACAGCTGGATTAGGGATGGTCCGAAATCGTCATTCCAGCGTCATAAATAACAAGAGTTTCTCACCTGCTCGTCACCCCACCCTTCTCCCTTAACGATCCTCTGGTATATAAAAAAAGAAAATAAATAACGTCGCTTCAAAAAGACAGGCTTTAAATCGCGAAAGCTGTCGAGGACTTGTTTTTTGATCCGGGCTCGGTTTATGTTACACCGAGAGATGAATCGTTGGCATTGTTCTGGGAGATAGCGATCTGTGATGTCTTCGGGTTTTTATGAAACTTGTGCCTGTTTACAAATTGGGTGAATATATGCTCTTTGGAAGGGCAGTTATTTTTAGGGGAATCTCAAAAGAATCTTTTTTAACATGCAACATCCCGTTATTGTTTTATTCACCATCTATTCTTAATCTTATTTAAAATTGCCTTGAAACAGTATTCTAATGAATAAAAAAAAGAAACTTCGATGATAATTTACTTATTTTATTCAGAAATATGAATTCAATAGCTATATCTCTAGCAAGAGTCTTTATTCGCTTCTAATTTAATAATTTGTTATTTACCTTAACGAACTAATCGGATTCAAATCTTTAGAAGATTTATAGAGGTTGATTTGAATTACTGACCCTATATAGATCTTATTTGGCTATTACCCGATAATTTCTCATACTTGGCATTACGGTCACTGCTCTTTCATTTAACTTAAGTTCCAATCGCTACCACTAACTAGTTTCCAACTAACTACCCACTTCTATATTAAACTATTTAAAGTTTATACATATATTTCCTCATTTCCATTCATTATATTTCAGTAATTCTAATCTAATCTGCGCCAGTTACTTATCAGCCATTGAAAGAGATTTCGGCGCAAGACGTTTTTCTAGAAACGTGGAGGGCGAAAGAGTTTTTGTTAGTGACCTTGATAAGACAGCTGTTTTGAACCCTGGTCCAGTGAAGAAAAGTTGACCGATCGCTTTCTGCTTTCCATAACCAACTGGGTTGAAAAGATGTCTCAACTGGCTCGTTCGGCATTCTAACTTCGGACATTGTTGTTGACGATAGACGCTGCATACTCCCCCTCCAGTATCATCATGATGATTCGAAGAGAAACATAGGTATTTTTTGCTCGGAAGGTTACTTTGATTTCTTTTCAGCCATTACTGCAATTGATATACATCCTCCTCCTTGTTGAGTTGAGTTTTGTTGGAACAATTTCCATTTGAGTCATTGGCTATCTTATGTTGAGACTCGGGTCTCGTCGACACGTGCGCCAGAGCCTGATTATCACTCGTCGGGATTTGTGTGCGTTTGTTTTAGTTAGACATATAGAGGCAAGTATTTTGCGTCGGTAGTATATATAATCAGTAGGTATAGTCTGTGCTGCCATCTAGTGTTCAAGTTCTGAGTCACCACTTTAGCACTGGACGTGTCCAAAACATAGGGAACATTATTCTGCCTTTTGATGCGGCAGCTGTGTTTCGAATCTGGATCAGTGTGTCCGATGAATGCGTTCTTAACAATTAGACTGAAAAGACGTCTCTTCTGACTAGTTAAGTTCTGCGTTTTAACTTCTGACATTGTTGTTGACGAGAGTCGCAGCAAGGTCTTCAACTCAAACAACATCATTTGAGATCCTCTTAGTGTTAATTGAAGGGGAAATCGCCGTAGACACACGTTTTAAGATATATGACTGTAATACTTTTAGTAAGCTGTATACTTTTATTAGTTACTTTATTATTTGAAAAATATGTAATTTAAATTCACCAAACAAATTTTTCTGAGTATCATAGAAGTGTAACAAAAGGTGTGAGAATATTGGAAACGATTAATAAAATAAAATCAATTACATAATTAACATGTAATTGCATATAAATTCATATAACTAAATAATGGAACTATAAATGTATTAGTAAATCAAGTTAACAGGATAATTAATAGATGTTTAACCCGTTGGCTTACTAATATTTTCCTCATAGTCGACCCAATATTTATTATTGTATTTTTAGGAAATAAGCTTTGAAGAAAAGAAGGAGAAAAAGAATCTAAAAACCTCCTACACAAAGGTATTTCTTACGATATGGCATTTTTACAACTGTCTGAGAAAATCCCCAAAAATAATTGCTTGTGATCCATTAGGAAAAATCGAATGTGTTATACACCATTCAATAGACCGATTTCTCAGCTTTCCAATGGTTTATAACATATCACTGTCCATTGACGGAAAGACAAAAATAACAAGAAGCTACAAATGCACAGATTATCTCATTGCTGTCTAAGTATAAATGGACTTGAAATATGAAGATGGCTACCAGCCAGCTAAAAATAATCCAATAGCTTAACTAACATCGCACCTAGAAGCAACACTAAGGATATTGCAGACGGACCTCGTAATTTTGAACCAAGGTCAAGGACATTTGAGCTATCCCCTTTATCTAAATGTCCATGGGATAGCTTAGATTTTGTCTTTGTTTATTTTAAATACAGTGCTATGCAATGAAGTTGTAGACTAACACGATCAAAAATTATGCTATTAAAAATTCAATGGTCCACATCTTGCTTGTCTTTACATAAAGTTTAAGAAAGAGCATGATCTAAATTCCGTTCATTGTTTCAGATAGAAATTGTTTTAGCATTAGCATTATATTCTAACTTCATTATTGATCAATTCTTTTCTGGTGTAAAGTGTGTTCCATATATGTCTTCTATTTTGTAATTTTAAATGAACTTAAGTTTACATACAGAAGCAAAAACCTACGAAATGATGAGATTTTCTTAAATTTTAAAGCTGTAATTTCGTAAGCATATGCAAGTGTTACCATGCCCCGTATTTATATGAAAATTGGAACTTATTTTTTTTATCCTGAAATGTGTTCCAAATTTAGTTTTCGGCGCTAGTTGTTTTTCGATCCCGTGGAGGGGAGGACATTTGACCGTGAAGCACCGACAGCGTTTTGAACACTCCCACCCTCCGGGTATGAAGAAAAGTTGACCGATCACTTTTGGCTGCGCCTTTATCAACCTGCTGAAAGAGACATCCCCGTCGGGCTGCTAAATAAGACGATTTATCTTCTGGCATTGAAGAGCCGCCGCAATTTCAAGTTCTTTTGTACAAAGCAAAACAGCTTAATTTACTTATAATTTACTTAATTTAAGATAGTCGGGTAGAAAACTGAACCAACATAAATATTTCCGTAAGTGATTTGGGTCAGATAGAGAACAAGGAATTTTAAGATTTCTTGATGAATAGAAAAATTATTAGGTGCCAAAATTGAAAGCAAAAACTTAGGATGTAATTGAATTTTGTTTATGATGCACACTTATGCTTAGAGATTTGGGTAAAAAGATAAATTTTGACAGACCTTTATCTCAATTGTACACTAAAGAATAAAACTTCCAGAAACATACTCTCGACTACTTAAAAGCCCTATTTTTATTTTATTTTTATTCCTTCACTTATTTTATGCAGAATTATATCAAAATCATCTCTAATATGTAATATTTTTAAGACATTGCCTTACTTCATTAAAAAAAATTATGATCTACAAAAAAAGGGAAATAAAATGTTCTTTAAAAGTGAAAGAAATATACTACATTAGTACGAATAGTAAAAATACACTACATAAAACGTTTACATTAGACACTGATTTCGGTTTTAAAATAATTTGATAATTAGATCAATTTTCTTTCAAATTTTTTTCTTGCGTAAGAGAAAAATAAATTTTAAGACATAATTAGATAATCTGAAAAAAAATTATTAAAATGGATAAGAAAACAGAAAAAAAAATGTTGTTAAATTTTAAATAATTCATTCACAAAACATATGAAACTGCAAGTGGATATTGTTTCTCTAAATACTACGCATGTCTTTATATCAGGTAAGTGTTCTAAAAAAATCAGACCTCCCAAAGGTCAAAATATTCATGGTTAACATAAATAAATATCTAAAGGGTTAAATCATAAAATCATAAGTACTGTTTCTGATGGTACTAAATAAAAAAAAAACCTATTTTGACAGTTGAATGAATTTCACATCTTTCAGATTTGAGAATGGTTTCACGAGCTGTTTGTTAATTGACAAAAAAGGACACGTGTGTTGAATTTTGGACCTCAGAGTTGTGCAGATATCATTCTCTAAATCTGGTTGTCAACCCGCATATAATGAGTAACTATAGTGGCATGAATTCATGTTATCTCATATAATGAGATAAAAGCCATTGAAAAAAAATTTAAAATCAAATTAAAAGCACTGCGTGGCGGCTATTACCTTCGGAGAACTTTTTCAAAAAAAAAAAAAAGAATGGAAGGAACAAATTTTTGTAAAACGTGTGTGTTTTTAGTTACAATGTTGGCCAAATTTAATCAAAATTAGTTGTGGCCATATTTATTTAAAATTTAGTAAAAATTGACATGTACGCTAAAGTTCATATAACAAATTCTAATTAATATATTTCACATTTTGTTCGAACAATATATTTACTATACATATATATGTAATGTGAAGCAGAAAAAATGCAGTTATTTCTTAAAAATACTGAGTTACACCAAAACTTATAAATACAATATGATTTTACAAAAATAATGCAACACTTTTTTTTCTCATAAAAATAGCTCCAAAATAAATATTTACTTAAAAGTTATTATGTTTGAAGTTCACAACGTACCTAGATATGTACTGAATAACGTGATAAAACTTCATTTGAATATACGGAAATACTTTTTAGGAAATTAGATTTTTCGTAATCAAAATAAATAAATAAATAAAATCGCAGTTTTCCAGAAAATGCAAATAAAGTTTTTAATGATTGAAGCGAAAAGTGATCCAACTAAAGCAAAATCCTCTTGGGGGGCTAATAAATTAATTACTTCTTTAAAAATACTGCGAAATTAAATGAAACTAAAATGAAACAGGATTAGCCAAATTAGATAAAGATAAGACGTGTAGTGAATTAAATTAGAGATAGTGATATATAAATTAAATGGAATTGAAAGGAAAGAAGAAGAGAGAGAAGATATACGGTGATAGAATTAGATTGAAGGAAATCATCGTAATTAATCGATTAGATTGAAGTAACTTCTAGCTACAGAATAGCACAAGTTGAATCTGTGATAAACAAGAAGTGTGTGTGAATCGGAACGAGTGATTAGATAAGCCAAAACTTTATTATAAAATAAACTAGAATCAAAACTGAGTTAAGAGGGATTCCGGAGAGTGACGTTATACATTTGACAGTTAATAAAGAGGTTTAATCCTGCTCTTACGTTTCTTCAATTGGAGTTTTGAACTTATTGACTATTTAATAAGAATTTAAGATGGCTGTAAAGTTAATTAATGAGTGAAATACGCTGTTACATCGAATATGAATTTTTGGTTGTTTTAGGGCATTTTTAATGCAAAAGACAAATTGTGTGTGCGTAACTTTGCTTCCATACGGAACCAAATTCTTAAATAGATAACATATAATTCGGAGAATAAATTGCAAATTTTTAAAGTGATTGAAATGTTTATCAACAAAATATCACCTAATCGATATGATTTTATCAAATAAAACAAACTAACTGAACCATCTAGTGATAAATTAAATAAACTAAATTAAACATAAATACGTCGTACAAAAATGGAAAATCTTTTACTCCTCTTCCTTCTTTTAATACAGTATGTTGAAGCTTACCTTCCAGAAAAATTTTGATGAAATAATTTATTAAAACTAATTTACGAGCTTAATCGTCAGTTATTAATGATGCAAAATTCTTACTTTCAAAGATCCTACGGAGGCATAAGGAAGCAATGCCCTGGAAAAAGAAAAGAAGATTATTTCTATAAACTGGAGTACCCGACTTCAAAAGACACCTCGTTTCATGTTTATCTAGATAATCCACTTATTTTTTTAAAATATTTTTATAAGTAAAGTCAATCTGTTTCATCATTTTCTGAAAGATGGAATATTACATGTTAAGAATTTTATCATAAGTTAGTCGCATCATTAAAAGTAAGTAAATAACTCCACTTATTTTTAATGATGTTCTTTACTTAGAAAATGAGATTAAGTCTTATTAATTACATGATCATATGAATTAAATGTGTTAACTTTTAAGTATATACAGTTTTAAGGTAAAATCAGACGAATGTTTTGTTTGATTTCTAATTTCTTTTAAAATTTTTGAATGCAATCATAGAATATTACATACACGATATGATGAAAGCTATCATATCGTATTTGTAATATTTAAAGCAATTATAAAAAGTTCTTAAAGCATAATTGATTTGTAACATTTTTAATAAATTCTCTCCTCTCCACCCTATTATTATTACCATTACAATAATTACTATAATCAGCTATCTGCTTTTTAAAATCTAATATAATTTCCCATATAAAAAGTAACTAAGTGGAAATTTATCTTGAGTGTAAACTGGTATATAATAGAATTTTATAATACGTTTTAGCAATGAATGTGCATAAATAAAATAATTTTTAGAAAAGAGAGGTGCAGTTATTCAAACAGTTAAAAAATGCTTGGTTTTTTTGTACCCCCATATATATATATTTATATAATGTATTTAAATATTAATTAAAAAATAAAATATGAATTTCAACTTCTTAGTTGTAAAAAAAATCCTTATCAAGACAACTTGATCAAGATTGTTTATTCATTTCAATGAAGGAGAGAGGCAATAAGTATACATATTTTAACTATTAGCAATTATTTATTACTTTTGTACTTTTTAAAATTTTGTTTAAATGCAGGGATTCTTAACCGGGAGCTAATAAGCTCACACTAAAAATTATTATCGTTGCCATCAGTGACAAGTAATTAAAATACCGCACATTCCTTTTCTGATGAATGTATTCCATCGTATTATAGCAGCAAAAAGTGTACTATCAACCGGCGAGAATAACTTTCCACAAGCTCAAATTCTTTATTTAAATTAAATGCAAAAATTTATCTTTATGCCTGTAAATCTTTGATGAATAAAGGTTTTGATTAAAAGTTACTTTATTTCTAGGGATGGCTATGATCTATGTTACATGCTTGAAATTTTCTACATCATTTCAAACATTTTAAGATTATTTATTCAACCATTACTTATTTCATGCATTATTTCGACCAAAAACATTAGACAGTATCTCTATATATGTATTATTATTCATGTAATATTATTAATAGCTTAAAGTAAGAAGCACATATGTCACTATATGCTTTTTTTCATACATTATTTTTAAATATAATTGGCTTTCTTTGTAATTCTTTTGTGTGTGTGTGTGTGTGTGTGTGTGTGAGAGAGAGAGAGAGAGAGAGAGAGCATATATACATACGATATCTACAGTACATCCTCGTTAAGTGATATCCTTTTCACTTGAACCTCTGAAGAATCCAAGTCGGTCTATAAGAAGTTTTTTTTTTCTTTTTAGATTTGAGAAGCTATCCATATTATTTCCATGCATTGAAAATGCAAATTTCCACAAAAACATGTATTTCCTACATCCACATATTTTGAATAGTTCTTTTCTTTATAGAAATAATGCTACAGGTACATGGATGTATGAAAGGAAAGTGTAGGGAAGGGCATTTTACCAATACTAGGTTCAATGTCATCAAAACTTTAGTTGCACTTCTATATGTGACCGTTGGCATACTGTGCTGTATTGTCTAAAAGAAATATGTAATAAAAGAACATAAAGCTCACTTCTATTGTTCATTAAGTTGACGTCTTTACCATTTATAAGTACGAATGATATATGATTTGTTCAACATGATGATTTTCTGTACGTATATTTTATTTTATTCAATTTTCCCCCACTCTTCGGTTAAATCGGACCTATTCTGTTCGCAATTATTTCGACTTACAAGGTTTTACTGTCTGTCCTTAAAAGGAAGAATCTCATAGAGTCGTATGTAGGCTACACCTTTGCCTCGACTTAGACCAACCGTGCTTACGACCATAAAATTAGGTCGGGAGGATAATGGGTGGCTTATGCGTCTTAAGAAAAATTTTCTTTGCATATGTATCGCAGAAAAAGCGGGAATAACTTTTTTTCACATAAACATATTTTTGACGTTATGTGTGTGTTCACATATGCATAGTTTCATTTGTTACTTACTATCTCACATAATATAATAATACTTTTTTTTTTCGTTTACAATACGTACAATAGCAACCGAAGAGCTGCTGGAGACGGACCTCGTAATTTTGAGTCATGGTCAAGTCAGGAGAACGACATCTGCCCTGGTGCTCCTAACTTTCACACCAACCCAACGCGAGGACTTTGTACCTCGATATATTAAACCTGTATCTTCTCGCTGCACGATGGCACCTTAGTAGCACCAAGACTCGAACACAAGTCTCGACTGAAACAACACCGGTAATGAGCTCAAACCTATGATCACTCGACTACATCCACCCCCATTTTGAAGTGGAAGACTTATGGAGAATGAAGTGCAACTCCCACATGTCTTGTACCTTTGAACTACCGACGTTAATCCAAACTCAGTAGTTCTATCGAACGTGAAACTGACCAATCATTACACAAGAGAGATTTCTAGTAGACTCTCGTCACTTGACCGAGGTTCAAAATTACGAGGTCCGTCACCAATAGCCCTCGTGTTGTTTCTAGTGCGACGTTAATAAGAACTAAACAAAACTAAAACTTGATTCCACTGAAGACCTGTCATGTATCTGAGCTGATACATGTTAAGTCTGTCGAGGCTCCAAACCCTCCCGTTGATTCTAGTGCGATGTTGATAAAACCAAATCAAACCAAACCTCGTAGAATCAGGTCTCAAACATGTGGCTCTATACATATTATGGTGTCCAAAATTCAGGTTACAAACATGAAATCTATGATAAATGCAGCTTTATTGATCGATTATTACCATCGAGCCTAAAAGCAACTGTAAGACTATTAGCGACTTACCTCGTAACTTTGAGTCTCGGCCAAGTGAAAAGGAATACACCTAAGTTGGTACCTCCCTCTCCAAACTTCTACATCACTCTCATGGGAGGACTTGAAGTCTCAGCAAATGTAACGTGCATTAGCTGAGCTACTAAATGGGTTTTCAGTAGCATCAGGACTCGAACTCATGACTCTTCGCAAACTAGACACGCGAGTTCTCGACCAAGACAACTAAGCTATTGTGATCACCAATAATCATATGTACATCGATTGAATTTTTAAATTAATAAACAATTTTTATCACACGTTTGAGAAAAAACTATTGAAAAATATGAAATCAACTTTCGACCAATTTGACATTCGATCTGTTAATCTGAACGGAATTCCGTCGTAAGTTCTGTAAATTGTCTACGTGGCTGTGTGGGATATCCATTATACCTGCGTAAAAGGACTGAAGGACCTACTCGTATGCCAAGAGCAATGAACATCTACCTGCATAAGGAGCGATAGACTTCTAAATGACATGTGCCAAGAGCAATGAGCATTCATGGTAGGTAAGCAATGAATGATGTCAATTAGAAAAAAATGGTGTCATTCCTCTTCTTCTTACAGGCTATCAAAGAAGCATGAATCGGAGAGCCTTGTTTTAAAGGAATGCGTATTCAAACAATGTACTACAAAACGAGCCATACCCTGAACTTGCAGTTCCTTATTTCAGCAAAGTCGAAAGAAAAGGCTTAAATGCCATTAATCTTCCTCATTAACAAATTTGTTTTAAAAAGTCGCTAGTTGGCTACCATTCAATTCAGGCAGAAAAATTACCTCCTCATTCTCTCATAGAAAAACTTCAAAAGACAAGATTAGCATTCGGTGCATTTTCCCACACTTAACAAGAGAAAAATCTGAACCTGTAATTCCAGGAACTGTTACTCCTTTCAATTGGTCGCGGTCAAATATGCAAATAATCCATTCATTTTCTTCTCTGTTATCAGCATGATGGTCCTTTTTTCTGCAGATGACATGCGATCTGCTATAATGGCCTTGTCTGGAGTCTTCTATGGACCTGCAAGTCAATCCAATCATTTCGAAAAATGATTTGATGAATGTCTTATGCAAATGCCGTTTCCTTGTTTTTATTTCGGTCGCTTTTTTGAATGACGGACGCTGTCAGATCAACAATCGAGATCGTATTACTGATATTCGCCTTCCAAAGAACGGGGTATATCCTTATTTTGATCTTATAAATGGCTCTGTTCCGCAATTTCTCATTAATCTAATGCGAAACGATGAGGAAAAGTGATTGACATAAAATGGGAAAACTTCCATTGTGACTATCGGTAATTGGAAATCAGAGAAGTAGGTTTGTCATCGATGTTTACGCATTCGCAGTATTTTTTCTAAGAGGGTTTTTTGTGCGTGTGTGGATAAAGCCTTTTTTAAAATATTTTAATAGTTATTTTTATGTAAGGCAAAAAATGGATGTAAACAAGTTTACATAAAGCGTTTAACGTCGCTGCTTGACAGAACAGGAAGACTGAAAAGAGCGGTTGTTTTATATTAATATAAACGATCTTTGACGATGACAACATATGTTTTAAATCAGAAAACAAAGAAATAAAATTCCAAAGTAATTTTTTAGTTTAATTTTTGTTAACTAATTCCTATCGGGAATGATTTTATCTATATAAAAAAAAGCTTTACAGTTTTTGTTAGAAACTATCTAAATGTGACATTCTTACTGAATAAACTAGGTTCTCTAAGCTGGTAATAAATAATTGTACAAATAAGTAATGTTTAGAAGTATAGTTTACATTTACCTTAAATTAACTGCTCAGCTTAAAGACCAAACTACGAAGCGTTTCAAAAAATACTCATGTAAGAAATAGCATTTTAAGAATGGGAAGTAAGATAGTTGCAGTACTGTCCCTTGATCGTTTTGCCTTTTTTCTGAGAAATCCATGAGTGTGACGCCCTTCGCATCCCAAAAGGTCGTCGCCATTCCTTTTCCGTCCGATGAGACATTCATCTTCTTTGGAATCGATTCACCGGAACCAGACCATTGTTTTGATTGTTGCCTGATTTCTGGCTTGTAATGATGAATCAAAGTATCATCAATGGTAATAAAACTCAAAGATGACAACGATAATTTGACTGCCAGCAGTCAAATTTTGATTTAATAACAAATGGCTGCCAACTCAAAACTATGAAGTAGTGTTAGATTTGTTTTGGGGCCATTTAACAAATGGTAGCACACAATAGCAACACCAGTGACTTAGACACGCCATCTCACGTCAAAAACAGTACTTACTGAACTATCTTCGTAATTTTTTTTTTAGTTTTATTAAAGAAGGATGAACAAAAATTGGTCTCTATTTTTTGTATTTTTGTTTTGAAAACTAAATTAGCATATATATATACTTAGCAAATATGAAAACAATCGTGATTAATACATAAAAAACATCATTTTCCCAATTAATATAGACCTTTCTTAAGCGATTTAGTATTATTATGTGCATCCTTCAGTCTTCAAGTGTTCAGTCGTTAACAATAAGAAAACGAGATTCTTACTAGAAAAACTAAACTTATTTAAGTATTACTCAATTTAGTTTGAATTTACCCTAATTTAAATATATGATTAAATTATGTATTTATTTTACTGATGGAGAGATTGCATGAAAATTATTCTCTCTTACTCAAGTTCTAGATTTTGAAATTTAAATTAGTATATGAAGACTTAAAAGATCTTGAATATAGACAAGATTGAAATATTAATATACTG
>BMAW01033969.1:0-28779 GCA_019974015.1 Nephila pilipes | reverse complement strand
TCGCGCTTTTTCTCAGAGGAAATTAAAAACTGCATTTATTGAACTCAATGATCATTTCCTCAAAAGTAATTTAGGAATATTTCTAAAACATCAAACCCAACACCTTACGCCAATTTACACCACAATTTTTGTTAAACATGGAATCAATAAATTAGCTGATACATATTAATATTGTCAGACGTAAACCGCGTTATACGTCAAAACAGGTTGAATCCTTAAAATAACAATTATGTGAGTCAATAAATTTTAAGTCTTTCTTTGTTTGTAATTTACATCATCAAGGCTATGCTTTATTTTAGGGAAGTGTTTTCGCTTGCACATTTGTTATAAATACAGTAACAGAGTGATTCTTCTCTATATGTATATGGCTCAATACAGAAGTTTGTCAATTCCTTATACATTTCTACGTGAAAAGAAGCAAAGTGGAATGATAATTGGAGAGAGAGAGAACAGGTGAATGCATTGGCATTGTTCAACCAGTTTATTATTTCGATATTTTGCATGACTTCCTATTCTGACCAATTAATATCTCAAGGTACAAGATTAGACAAATTTCGACAATTGATAGAATCAAAACATATGATCTGTTAATGTAAGAAATAAAGATTTGATCTTTTATATAACACAGTTTTTGTATAATATTATTATAATTAAATATTTGTTCTATTTTATGTTTATTTTATGCGACATTTAAACTCAATAATTTATTGAAACTTGCTATTATATAAAAAAAAATTACGCAAAAAACGCTGAAGGTGTCAAAACCGATAACTTTAAATAACAAGCATCCGACAAAAAAATAATTTTTATTTCTACATATTTTTCCAAAACGAAACAGAAATATTTAAACGAGAAAGACATCGAGTCTTTGGACTAGGAATGTTTGTTTTTTTTCTGTTAGGTTATAAAATAAAGCGATGGTGCAACTGTTGCTACCATTGTCGTGGGTAAATTAATGTATTATCATATAAAAAAATATGAAAAATATTCAAAGTAATTTTCATCATAGAAAAGTTTTAGCATTTATTAATAGCATTCCATGGCTCTCCCACAAAGGTCTTATGAATCAAAAGAAAATATTCTCTTTATCATATATATTAGAAATTTTATAATCTTCTATTTTGTAAAAATTTAATATCCAAATATCTATTAATTTTTGAACATTAGTTTGAAACAAAGTTAGATAATATGGATAAAAAAAAAGAATTTTAGCACTTTATTATAATAATTAGAAAAAAATATATGTATTAGATATCAAACATTTTAAAATTATTATAATTAAAAATATCTTTTAAAATGTAAATTAAAATGGCTAAACAATATTTGGTCTAACAGAGTGTCATATACCATTAATTTTTTTTTATATATCTTCTATTATTAAAACAAATAATTTTCTTTTCAATATAAATAAGTAATTTAATTCCGTCAGGTAAAATCAAATTAAATTAAATTTTATAAATCTCTTTCAGATCTTCATAAGGTCATCTCTATCATAGAATTAAAGATCTTCAAAATCCTATTATAGTACAGAAGAGAAGACTCTTTACAATACATGTAATTACAAAATGTAAATTTTTGATTAGTATTCTCAACCAAAGGAAAAGTTTTTCACTACATTGTTTTAGACAAAAGCGCATTTCTGCGTTATTCGAATGCATTAAAAAAAACTTATTTGATTATAAATCATGCATGAATAGTTCATAAATCAACAATAATCTTGGCTCTAAATACGCTACATTGTTATATCATTCTAACTTTAGGATGAGAATGTTACAGCATATAAATACGCAACAAATGCCATAAGTTAGAGAAAAAAACGTCTTCAAACTTTATCGAGACGCTATTTCAAATATATATTATGGTCTGTATCATCCAATCAGGAAAAGAGTAGTTCCGTTAACATCCTTAAATAAAGATATAAATTTTTTATTTTAACGTCCTCTGAAATTTTTGGAAAATCGCAAAATTGTCATATACAATCTAAAATGCCCAATTATTTATTTATGCTGTTATAATTTATTTACAATAAAAAAAAATTAATGGCAAAACGTATTGAAAGCAATAAAAATTAATAGCAAAAAGTTTTTAACAATTCATCTTTGTGAGTATAACATTTTTCTTAAATCTTAGTGAAGATTATTACTTACCAATTTAGTACGCTCCCAACGAGTTTTTCTTTTGCTCAAAAGCAAACGTAACACTGCCACTTTTGGATGTCAAAATAAAATTTTAAAATTCAACACTAAACAGATGCTAAATTATGTAAAAAATATTTAAGAAATATTTCTATTAATAAATAATTAGTCTTTCTACATAGCGTAATATTTAGTAAGTAGTCTTTATATAAATCAATCTTTAAAACAACAAAACAAAACATTAGGATAGGATATTTTTCTTCCGAGAAATATCTTATTGTGTATAAAAATAACCACGAAATGCTTAACAAAATACTAACCTCCTGAAAGCCGCAGACAAATTTAGAAAACTAAGAATATATTTCAACGACTCGAAAATAGTAGATCATAACAGAAATAGATTCCATTAAGATTCGCATGAAAAACTAGTCGAGCTACACTGGATCGACTTTAACCTACACTTATGTCCAATCATCTAGATCTATCACCCGACTGAGAGGAGTATCGATGTCCCAGATAGGTTAATCTAGGACATAGCGCTTGGAATAAATCGCTGTGCTACTAAGATCATTACCGTGTGAAATACTCAATGATCGATTATGTTTCCCGTCTTCGATATGATAAGAAGAAAATCGGTTGGGAATAATAATGTTTGTAATACAAGGAACAGACCATCAAGAATTAAAATCGCCATGCTGTTGACCCTTCATGAGTTGATGTGGTAGGGACCAGATAATGTTAATTGCAGTTCTATGTAGAACTCGCTTTTTTAGGGACAGTCTTGAGGGACTTTCTATTAAATTGAGATTAATAGTCTGTCATCCGTAAACGGTTCTTCGGGAACGAAGTACACTAAAGCATCAATTGTAAGATTAATAATTTTTAAATCGTGTAAATTACTACAGTGATGTCGCCAAGGGTGAAGATCACACTGGGTACCACTGACAGGTGATTATCTGTAATTAAGCATTGCAATATCACTATATATATATGTTATATATATATATATATATATATATATATATTATAATCACTCTATATTCATATAATATTTCCTAGAATGGTAATCTTTTATAGTCTGTTTCATTGAGCTCAGTTGCAAGTTCTAATTTCTAGAATATTTTTTTTTTACTTTTAGATGGATAAAGTTAAAAAAAATTATATTTGTAAGCTACAGAGAAACTACGATAGATGCCTAGAGCGTACGGCCACTATTTCCCCCTTAAAAATTAATATTCTAAAGGTTGCTTTTGTATTTTGAAATGAAGAATGATAAGTTTAAATGAACTACAGAATAATTTAAAACGATGTACGATACGAGGGTTGCTATTTATATTTCTGTCCTAATAATGAAAAAACAAATATGTAGGATCGAAATTGGTTTTATTGTTTTTCAAAATATTCTCCATGATGATCAATACACTTTTGCATGCGTTTGAACCAATTTTCAAAGCACTTTTTCCAGTCCGATTGAGGTAACTCCAAAACATGCGTTTTGAATGCATCAACCGCTTCTTCGAGGGTCGAAAATCGTTGTCCACGTAATTTATTTTTGATGTGTGGGAATAAGAAGAAGTCATTGGGTGCCAAATCAGGGCTGTACGGCGGATGACCCATCAGTTCGATCTTTCGCTCCGTCAGAAATGCCTTTGTTTGAGTCGATGTGTGAGAGCTCGCATTGTCATGATGAAGAATGATTCGCCTGTTCTTCTGCTTTTTTCGAATTTCTCCGATGACTTCTGGCAAACAAATGGTCGTGTACCATTCAGAATTGACCGTCCTGCGTTGCTCTAACGCCACTGTTGCCACATGACCGTTAATGCCGAAGAAACAGGCAATCATTTGTTTCGATGTGCTTCTTCCTCGAACAACTTTTGTTGGTTTTGCCTCATCTTGGAAGACCCATACAGTTGATTGCTGTTTTGTTTCCGGCTCATATGCATAGATCCATGATTCGTCACCTGTGTAGATGTTATACACAGCCTTTGATGTACCTTGAATGTATTTTTCCAACATTTCCTTGCACCAATCGACACGAGCCTTTTTTTGAGCGTTTGTCAGATTATGCGGGATCCAACGCGAACAAATTTTTTTTACGCTCAAATGTTCATGCAATATTTTATTGATGCTAGTCATACTAATGTCCAAAGACGCCTCTATCTCACGGTATGTCACATGACGATCTTGCTTTATCAGTTCACGCACAGCATTGATCTTTTCTGGCACAACAACGGATTTTGGACGACCTGCACGGGATTCGTCCTGGATCGAACATCGACCACGATTAAATTCGTTATACCAATTTTTTACAGTGCTGTAGGATGGCGCTTTATCGCTGTATAAAGAATTAAGTTCATCGAAGCACTCTTGTCTTGACAATCCACGTCGAAAGTTATGAAAAATAATGGCACGGAAATGTTCACGATTCAATTCCATTTTTTGACAGAGAAGAACTTTTCAATTTACTGTCAACAACACAAATAAAGCTATAATGGTAAATCGTTTGCTGAATTTATGTTTAAAAATATCAAACTTTCGATTAAAATCGTCTGCGGTCGCCTAGCAACACTTACTGTTGCCAAGGCCAGAAATATAAATAGCAACCCTCGTATTTTAAAATACTATAATAAACTCATATTTTTAAACATAAATTTACCAGAAAGGGCTTTAAATGAAAGAAGGCTCCAATATTTTCAAATTCTCTTTAGCTGGTATAGCTATGAAAGTTGATAATGAAATTTGTAGTTTTAGTCCATTTGTGTTTCTTGACATTTTGGAAGACATAATTCTAAATTCATAAATGCTATCACCAATTTAAAGAAACATTCTGTCTTCGTAAAGACAAAAACATAGTGTTAGTAACGAGAAAGTTGATCTAGATCAGTGGTATTTAACATTTTATACTTTGGGGAGCCCTTTGAGCTTATCGTTTTCTTGAAGGAACTCTTTGATCCAGGAGCGAAAAAAATAGGATATCAAAACTCCTTATCTTACTCAAATTTGCAAATTTATTACTGAGTCTTTATTTTACAACAATACAAATATCTTAATAAAATAATGTATGAAAATGTTTTTGGGTTTTCTATAATATATTGTATGAATAATAAACAAAAGCAACAATAATTTAAATAACAAATTAACAAAAATAATAATTTTTAATGACTTGGCTGAGATTGTTTTTTTATTGCGTAGTATTTTTACCCTTGGAATAACTGTAGAAATCCGCATCCTTATACCCTCTTCAGCATCCAATATGTTTCTGTATTTAGTTTTTATCGCAATATACAAAGAGAAAGATTTTTCGCATATATAGGTTGAAATAAATGACATTAGATGTTTCATAGCTCTTTTGGTAATTTCTGGATATTCTTCTTTAATGTCAATCCAAAAACGCATAATACCAATTTGACTAAATTTTAGTTTCAAATGAGCGCCGGTTGATATATCAATTTGAAATATATCGACTGAGCCAAAGAATGGAGACAATTATGAGACCTAAAATGTCTCGATTAATGTATTTGAAACCTGTGACTTTTTGCGAAATTTAAGATTTTATTTTATCCATAAAATATTTATTTATATTCATTTTTACAAGAAACTGCCAGCAAGAATTCGATCTTTTATAAAAATTAACATTTTACTAAGATTTTGCACTTTGATTAAGCAAATAAGAATCACTTAAGGAACCCCTGTCAAAGTTCCATGGAATCCAAATTGATGATCTCTAACCTAGACTATCAAATATATATATAAGCAATTTTTAAGGGATTTAAACGGATACCGGAAGTCATAGGTGCAGTAACTACATCAGCTCCGAATAAATTTCATTCATTCATTTTAATGAGAGAGACCATTTTACATAGATCAGCCATGCGGTATCGGTCTTCACGGCAGAAGCGAAAGAGAGAGAATGTGACCATGCTTCAAATTTATATGGAGGGATTTATTTAGATCACGTGGTGATCACATGGTATTGGATGAAGTGTTCTTTCAGGGGCTTTGGCTAGGCCAAATAGTCTTGTAGGGATCATCCCTACAGGTCTTAGATCATGAGAAATGTTGATTCATCACATCTTACGAGTTTATGATCATATAAATTAAAGGACCATTTTGAAACGTCAGAAAATAAAGATGAACTCTATACTAATAGTCAGAGAATGGGAAAAGTTAGGAAGTTAAATTATTTTTTCAATGAAATTATTACACAAACACACACACACACACACACACACATATATATATACACATATATTTTGTCTTTTCAAATATTTTAAATTATTCTTTCATAAATTTTCAGTATATATATATATATATATATCCTCTTTTACAATGACCGTGGTAGCCTAGTATTCATAGTTTCAGATTCGCGGCCGGCGATTTTCGTCAAGTCGTATCGTAGGTTCAAGCCTTGATGCCTCAAAAGACCCACCATGTAGCCGGGGCTGATGCATTAACTAAGTCTGTCGAGTCACAAAGTCCTCCCTATGCGTGGTGTAAAAGTTAGGAGAGGGGGATCCAGCTCAGATGTCATCCTCGTTACTTGACCAAGGCTCAAAATTTTGAGAGGTCTGTCTCCAATAGCCCTCGCGTTGCTTCTAGTGTGACGTTAATAAAACCAACCATCTTTTACAATGTTTCTGCTTTTCCCTACCAGGGGAAGATCTGCATACTCTGTATTCTGCGTCATGTATATTTTATGTTTTGGGTTAATACTACGAAACGTGAAATAAATACATGCAATGAAAAATCGTCTGATTTGAAATCTATTAAAACACCAACATTAATGGCACCATTTTTACAGAATCACGATACTAGTTATTGTTTTATAATTTTTTGTATGTCTAGAATCCGCCAAATTGATAGAAAATGGAAGTAATCTCTTAAACCAATAAGTCTACTGATTTCAGTCGCTTCCATTAAAAGAAAGTTCGAAAAAACAGAAAAAATAATATAAATGTTCTAAATATCTCTATTTCTTTCCATTTACTTCTCCAAGACAGTTATTAAACGCTTAGTAAAATTGACTCGTCTAAAACATAAATGTCAAAGGGAACTGGAAAAAAAATACGAATAATCAATACGGACAATTGTCCGTAGAGTGCAAAATTACCCGACACGAAATTACCATTTTTTTTTTCAACGCCTTCGGGACGGAAAAGAGAATCTTCTTTTATTTAATGAAGAAAGAAATTTAGGGACGGGAAAAAATGCTGCAACGAATTCTTAAATTAAGCGTTCAAATGGTGCGCCCGATTAACTATGAGTTAATGTGAAATGATTATACATAATACTTATCACACTAAAAGTTCACTAACATTTTCTAAACAATTCACCAAGCACGGGCTCCAGACTAGCGTTAAGAATTATTACTTCTTTCAGTTCGCTTGACAGTGCAGAGTTTGGTGGAGTTGGAGTTAATATTTAAATGAGAAAAACAAACAAACATTTGACGTTTATAGGACATACCACGAAATGTAAAAGATAAAAGCTTGCAGCTATATTTTTTTTTCAATCTTTTCACTCCTCTTTGCGTGTAATTTGAGTTGTGTCCGATACTTTTTCCCAATAGCAATTAATCTTAATGCTCTGTGAGTGATTTGACTGTAAAAGCGTATGTACATGTTGTTGATGAGAGGAGTTCTTTCTTCCATTCCAAGATTGATTTTGTTTTCTTGTGCGATTTAACCCCTTAACTGGTTTGCCTATACGACGTAATGAGTAAGCAATATTCAACCTACTCTGATGTATTATCAGTTACGGTGCGATGGGTTCAGATTTTCCTCGCTTCATTTTGTTTTTCCCGCATAATTTATTTGGTGTGCTTATTATTTTTTTTTTCCTATTTAACGCGCGTTTTAGAAAGGAACGTTACTATTTCTTTTATTTATTAGCGTTTTTCCTTTATTGTAGATATTTAAGTTTGGAAATGGCAGCATGAAAGACAATAAAAGAGGGAACTGCATCAGTTTAAATATAACTACCCATTATTTCCCCCCAACCCCCTCTAATTCTTAAGGCATGGGCAAAAGAATAATTTGGAACGAAAGAATATGTAAGCTCTGAACTTTAGAAGCAGTTTATACTTAAAAGATCTTGAGAAAAATTAGGAATAATTTTTTTACAGTACTATAGAAACTGAAATACGAAGGGGTATCGCAAAGTTTTAAATATTATCCCCCAAAGAAATAATCGAGGTATTTAAAAAAAGATTTATTCTGTATATTAAATGATCCACATGTATGTAATATTGCAAATCATAGCATTAATATCGATTTGTTTGGTTTTATGAAGCTGTTGACTGAAGTCTCAGTGTCGTGAAGTTTAAATTATCACTAAATATAATCGAGATATAAACTGAATTTTACTTTATTATTTTTTAAACTTATCTATATAGTCTACATCCATAATTATATATTTCTCCCTTTTTTGATCTTTTGAAGGACATTATTGTAGAACTCTGCAAATTGTACTCTATATTCTCCATACTGTGGAGAATACAGAGTTCAATCTACTTCTTAAAACCAAACAAATCAACATTAATAGCTGTAATTTACTGCATTATGTGAATACACAGACACACATATATATATACTAAAATAGTGTTTTTATACCACTTTAATGAAGGTAATCATATGAAATATAATAATGAAATGCTTTATGAAAGATTTACCTCAAAACAAAAGAATTTTTTTGTATAATCCTCAAAGCTTCCTTTTATAGCATTTTTAAAGGGTATATTTATTTCATGCCGTATAAAAAGCAAATGTTTTTCGGCTAGATTATATGTTTGGAAAAAGACTCGCAAAAAAATATTAAAACTTCCTTCCTCTCCTCTGACGAAGCTCATCTCTAGTTGATGATACTTAAAGAAGGAGAAAAAAAAATAGCAAAGTCTTCTTTTCTGATATCCGTCATTTGTCCCGAATTTCTTCCATACATCACTGTGAGCCAAATAATCTTGGAAATAAGGTCGCCTCCTCCATCAAATCCGTCGCCAGCAGCACCAAAACAGCAACGGACGTCCATCAAGAAGCTCGCCAAAACCGCCTGATGCATCCCAGAAGACTGCTGCCACCGCCCGCATCAAAACTTCGACCATTTAACACTGAACCCGCGTGATAAACATCGCGCGGAGGTGGCCATAAACATGCTACGCCCTGGTCTAAGGTAAACACGGCGCCGGTAGTTTAGTGGGGCCGGGTGCCCCATTCATAGTAATGTCGGCTCGTACGTAACACCGTTCTCGTCTAAACCGATAATATATTACATATATTATATACATTATGGTTCGGAGGCGAATCATTTCTGTCACTCTATGGCAGGCTTGATTAAATGGTGGGGTTTGGCGAGTTCGGGCAGGCAAATGTGCGTCGGGATTTGAGGCTGCCCGACAACTGCAGCCCCGGAAATGACTCGAGATGCAGTTTGGGGCGTAAGTCAAGTGGATGTAAAATGACAGGAATTGTTGCCCCAGCGTCTGTAAGGGTTATGAAGCGTGTGCGGGGTGTTTGGATGCCCGTTTAATCGTTTTTTGAAACATTTCGCCGAGCCTCGAACGTTCTTAGGAGGTAGTTTTCGAATTGGATAGGACATTTAATCTCTCGGTTATATTTAGTACGTGTAGGTTATGCACGGGACATAATTTTAAAATGAATTGTTAGTGCACTGTGAATTCTCTAGTGTATAATACTGCATTGAATGATATTTCAGAATGAAATTTTAAAATAGTTCAAATGTATAAGACATGTAGTGGAAATGTTTTGTTAAATCCTTTTTTCGAAACTTATTTAAATCTGACCAACTGTTTGTGTCTGGCAACATAAAATGTTTTATACTAAGGCGCGCTATTTAAGAAACAATACTATTCATAAACCTTTTCAAAGCTTAATATTTTAACCATTCATTACAATAACAGAAATATGTTTCTCATTATAAAAAAGAATGTGTATTATGTGTGTGTGTGTGAGAGAGAGAGAGAGAGAGAAAGAGAGAGAGAAGGTATGCAATTTCTCATTGCATTAGAAATCAGCAATACTTAGCATAGTTTCACTTTATTTAAAAAAAAAAAACTATGGTCATGGTTTGAAAAGGTTTGAGTGAAGATTTGAATGAATTATCTTTAATTCTCCTTCACCTTCTGCAAATTATCTTTAATTCTCAAAGTCTTGAAGTTTGGAATTGTCCAGTCCAAAATATAAAAGGATTTACAACCTCTTTAAAAGATTTCAGTCTTTTAACTTTCTAATATGAGTGAGACGATTTACTAATTGCCATAATGTTTCATGCCATAAAAAAAAATAAAGAAAAGAAAAAATTCATATTATTCATTAAATCATAAATTTCCACTTTTTTTTTTTTTTTTTTATTTTCCGTTTCATCACTATTTTTACCATTTGTTGACAAGAGAATGTTATTGTTTTAACACTTCATCGATATTATTTTCTTAATAGCTTAAATATATTTACTTTTCTTAACAGCTTATATATATATATATATAAATAATGTATTTTTGTAAAATACCTTTATCGGATTCTTCTATATTTTTTACTTAAAGATTTCTTCCATAATTATAATGTTGTAAAAATACTTCCGCAAACAAACACGAAAAATGTTCTTTAGTTATGATATAGCGATAAGCAAGAATAGAGACAAATTCAAAGCAATTATTGCTTCCAGTTACAAAAAAAAAAGTTTGACACTCGTGATTTAAATTGGTTTGCCTGACGATGGCAAGCCATACCAAAAAGTTCTATCAGAAATATAAACCTACTTTGCACTGCAGATTCTTGATCATATCAATAAAATTATTTTTATCATTTTCAGATTAATGACTTTCCGAAATCAAAAATTTACATTCAAAACATGTAAGATGGCATGCTCCTTTGATTTTATAACAAATTTAATATGTTTCATGTTTTTTACGCATACTTTTTAATCTCATCGTAAAAATGCGGAATAAAAAAAAATCGTACTATTTTGTACTTCAATCTTCGAAGAAAATTTAATCATGTTTAAAAAAACCTTACAGTTTATATCTTCTTATTGAAATGCATACTTTGTTTTCTGGAAGTTCAACTAAGTTTTGAACATTATATTTACTTAATGAATAGTAAATAATGTTAAATAACTTTTGATTCCACATAAAATTTCCATTTCAAAGCTACATTACATTTTTTTTCACCTTTCGAATGTTTATAATAATTAACAAGTTTTAAACTCCATCATTTGATTCGAGTAAAACACGTCAACAGTTGTAAATATACCGATATGAGTTCCTTTAATGTTTTCGAATCAATCGTGTGATATTTCTTCTTTTTTTTATTTATTAATTACATTTTTCTATTAGAGAGGGATATTAGCTGCTTTCTAAGAATATTGCACAGAAATTTCTCGACACATGTAAGTGTTGTGGGACTGACTCACACCAGAGAAAACCCACGTTGCCAAAAATGATTGCTACTCACTGCTGAAAGTGGAACTCTTTGTGGTAATAACGTTCGTTGAGGGAAAACTCCAGTAGAAAAAAAAGCTAACGAGATTGATTGATGAACATCTTCTAGACGTCCTTCGAATTCAAAAATCCTCAGTTTTGGATTATTTAGGAATCTGTGCAACCTTTTCCGGATTGACACAAATAATGGATTGTGCATGTTTTCATTCGATTTTTTTTTTAAATAGAATACTGAACACATCATACAATACAATTATTTTCCCTTCAAGTAAAAAAAAAAAAAAACAATAAAATCACTTCCAGACATACATTGGCCATTGGTAGAATTATTAACATGATTTGCTTTGACAGAAGAGCGTCTTTGTTGATTAGAGATATTTTCTTCAACGTTCTGAGAATTAGCGTGCTTCGTTATTCTTAATAGAAAAACTATCCTTTTATTTCAAGTAAAACTAAAATTTCTACTCATCTTGAAAGATTCCTCGTATCCCACATTTAATAAAAATAATATCTTTTGTGGAATAATTTACATAAAAAATATTTAAATGCTTTTACATGTTTTTATATATAACCCTTTATTTCTTCTGAAAAAGGATTTAAACACGTTCGAAAATACATATATATTTTTTTCTAGAACTTTCCTTATTATCCAAACTATTATTCATGAATTCGATATGTTTTAATTGCTTTTAATAATTATATAAATATAACGTATAGCTACATCAGAGTGAGTCGGTGAAATAATATTACAATGCTAAATTAATAATCTTTTACTTCTATGATAAGAATATCAAGTGAATATTTAAACTGGAATAATCAATAAATCTAGCAGTAAGTCATGTTGTAGAACAAAATTGCTAAACCTTCGATGAAAATCAATGTTTCCTAACGTATGTCACATTTTGTTTTGATACATCTTTCAATTTTTAGGTTAACCTAATTATTACGAATTATGTAATTTTTTTTTTGTCTAATTTTAGCTTCTCATTGGAATCAATCGTTTTAATTTCAGTTGAATACCAACCCATTGAAAAATTAAGATGAAAAAAAAGAGGGTTTCTTAAAAAATAAAGTTGTGTTGCGATTGTTCAGTTCTTGACGCATCGAATGGGAAACGTACAGTTGCAAAAAAAAAAGTGCAAATAGATGCACTTTTTTGCTGCAAATCAATTTATGTGCAACAGAATAACCATATCAAGAATTTGGAAAACGGGCTTTCAAAAGTAATTGTCGAGGTGAATTTTATACTAATACTAATTCTTTGAAAAAACAACGTGGCCGCGGTAGCCTAGTGATCAAGGTCACGGTCTCGCGGCCGGCGGTTTTTTTCGAGTCATAGGTTCGAGCTTATGCCACAAACGACTACCGTGTAGCCAGGGCTGATGCGCGTTAAATCTGTCGAGGTCCAATGTAACACATCAATCAATAACTCCCGAGACTAACCCAGAGATGGCGCTCGTAGTAAACCAGTAACCAGGTCTTTCTAGAGTACTAACCTTTGCTTGAAACATGTCAAATTTTAAGTCGATCGGACCAGAAACAGCTGAGTTATCGAGGTTGGAGTAAAGTCGTTTTGTAGTTTATTTAAAAAATGGAAAAAACCGAGTTTCGTGTTCTGATAAAACATTGTTTTTAATGGGTAAAAACACCGTGCAAGCGAAACAATGGATTGAAAAATGTAACCCGGACTCTTGTCCATCAAAAGCAACGATTTGTCGGTGGTTTGCCGAGTTTAAACGTGGTCGTATCGATACAAATGACGCGGAACGCTCGGGTAGACCTGTGGAAGCCGTTACACCGGAAAATGTGAGTGAAGTGACAAAAATTATAATGAAAGATCGTAAAGTGAAGCTCCGTGAGATTGCTGAGATGACACAGATATCATATGGAAGTGTATTTACTATCCTTCATGAAAAATTGAGCATGAAAAAGGTTTTTTCCAAGTGGGTGCCGCGATTGCTTTCGATGGAACAAAAACAGCAACGAGTCGATGATTCAGAAAGCTGTTTATCGCTATTTACTCGCAACAAAAAAGATTTCTTGCGGGAAAAAAAAAAAGATTTGGAAAAGCGTTGGAACGATTGTATCACCCTAAAAGGTGATTAACAAAAGGTGTTATGTTGATGAATAAAAAAAAATTTTGCAAAAAAAATGTTGTTTTCAATGTTAGTCTCGGGAATTATTGATTGATGTGTTACTCTCGTCGGAGTGGTGTGGGAGTTAGGAGAGAGGATGCCAGCTCAGGTGTCGTCCTCGTCACATGACCGAGATTCAAAATTAGGAGATCCGTCACCAATAGCGCTGGGGTTGCTTCTAGCGTGACGTTAATGAAACCAACCAACCAAAAACAAAATTAGAATACTGTGGATGTAAATACAAAGAATATGGAGAAGAAAAACTTAGATATATATTCTTCTTATCTGAAGAGGCACAATAAGAAAAGCAGTTCACGTCTTTGAACTTCCCAAATGTACATTATTCAGAATTTTGAAAAAAAAATGAAAACCCATAACACGAGTTTCAAGCACGATGAAACTATTTCCTACAAAAAAAAATAGAACAGGATAACATAAAACCACATCTAAAAGATGATATCCGTTACTATTAGAGGGGGGATTTCGTGATGGATGCAAAATACAAATGAAATCCCAGCCACCGAATAATCCAGACTTTAATGTGTTAGACTTGTTTTTTTTTAACTCTGTATAATCAGGTCTCGTCCAATTATATTGATGCAATGATAGAAGCACTAAACATAGTCTATGATGATATTTCTCCCGAAATACTGGATAAAACATTTCTGTGACTTCAACAAGTTATGCTGGAAGAAATGAGGAACGATGGCACTAATAACTTTAAGTTCAAGCTTGTAGGAAAAGTCAAGCTTCGCAGGTAAGGAATCCTACCTGCAAGCTTAAAATTACAGAAAATCCAGAAGATACCAGAATATACAAAATGAAGAGTATTTTTTTTTAAATTTTTGTTTAATATATTCTAGTTTTTTTAAAAGTAAATGTGATGCGTTCTATATTTATTTTCTTTTTTACAACTATTATTACGGGACAAACTAAATTCATCAACTGCAACTATTGGGTTGTTCGGAAAGTAATTTCATTTTTTTTTTTTTTTTTTTTTTTTTTTTGTGGAAATGTGTGAAAAACAGTTTTCGTATAATAAACAAATACTTTATTAAATTATATATTGGCCGTTCTGGTCCATCACCTTTTGCCATCTTTCTGCTAGTAACATAATACCACGCTCATAAAATTTTTGGTCTTTGCTGGCAAAAAACTGATCGAGGTGGTTTTTGACCTCCTCATTTGAGATGAAGGTTTTACCGTCTAAAAAATTTTGGAGTGACCGGAATAAATAATAATCCGATGGTGCCAGGTCTGGAGAATATGGTGGGTGTGGCATTGTATCCCATTCAAGCTGTAAAAGCTTTTGGCGAGTGACCAAACTTGTGTGAGGTCTCGCGTTGTCTTGGTTAAACACTACACCTTTCCTGTTGATTAGTTCTGACCTTTTCTGTTGAAGTGCATCATTCAGTTTGTCCAGCTGATGACAGTAGACTTCCGAATTAATCGTTGTGTTATCCGGTAAAAGCTCAGAAAAAAAAAACGATTCCTTTAAAATCCCACCAAACAGACAGCATCACCTTTTATTGGTGAATATCGGCTTTGGAAATGGTTTGAGCCGGTTCATCTTTTTTGCTCCATGACCTCTTGCGTTTGACGTTGTTGTATACAACCCATTTTTCGTCCCCAGTGATGATGCGCTTCAAAAACGGATCATTTTCGTGACGTTTGAGAAGCGAATCGCAGACGTCAATGCGGCGACACAGATTTCTCTCTGTGAGAATATGGGGAACCCATACATCGAGCTTCGAGGATAATCCCAGGCCTTTCAAGTGGTCATAAACTGTTGAATTTGATAAATTTAACCTCAATCCGATCTCACGTGTTGTTATTCACCGGTTCGCATCAACTAATGCCTTTATCGCGTCTTTATCAGCTTCAACCGGCCTTCCCGAACGTGGCGCATCTTCGACATCAAAATTGCCGGATCAAAATTTAGCGAACCAGTTCTGGCACTGGCGTACTGTCAACACACCTTCTCCATACACATCGGTCAATTTCTTTCTGGCTTGGACAGCATTTTTACCCTTTCTGTAGTAAAACAGTAAGATATGTCGAATGCATATCGCTCTCCATATTTAAAAGGGCACCAACCAAAAACTACTGCGTAGAATTAATTGGAATTTTCCACACACAAGCCTTGCTATATGAGCTCTCAAAGCATATAAAAATTATACGGCTTAAATGTGAAGTTGGGTGCAAAAAAATACAATTAAATCCTCTGTCGGGAAAAAACGAAATTACTTTCCGAACAACCCAATATTATTATAGTACAGAGGAAGTATAACAATATAAATTTTTTCATGTAATAAACCTATTAGGTGTCTCAGCATCAGATTGACATACGTCTAATAAGAGTTAGGTACACCGAGACAATTCATAATCACTCAGGAATACGGGGGTTTTGTACGAGTTCCAGAAACCATATATTCGTATAGCATTGTAAATGTGTGGAAATTTCAAGCGTTTGCGCAAGGCAGCTTCATTTAAGAACCATGCGCAACCGCATTTGGATGGCTGATAAAACAAACGAGGAGTTAGCCGATATGCATCTGCTATACTGGGCTGCACAGCCCTTCTGCATTCGCCACGATTTTTGACGAGGTATGTTTCACCGCAAATTCGTAGAAAATATACACCAATCTTATCTGAGAGGGGTTTTTTTACAGTGAGCCATCTTGAGTCATAAAGGAATATTTAGCTACGGTTTCCTTAAAAACAGGTGCCGTTATCTAACGGCCGTAATATTACGACGGATGATGTTGCAAAAACATTGTCTATGAAAACCAGTGGCTTCGTTTCCTCGCATTCAACGCTCTTTGGGAAACCACGCCATCTATGTTGTTTACATAGACAGCGCTTTAGTGACGTCATCGATCGCAATATTGCGGCCACCAGATAACGGCTCCACTTTTTTGGGAAGCCTTAGCCTTACGGACACCAGACATCGATGAGACAACGTTAGATTTGGTATAGCATACTTCAAACTAAATACACATACAGTGTATTCGTGTGAGTACACGAGCTATAGCATATAATGTTGGGGGCTTCTATAGCAGGTAGTATGTAGTTGATTTTTAATACTGCTATTTTTGATGATGTTCATTGATTAATAGCATTGATTCCTCTAACATATGGTACGCTTTCACTTGTACTTTCTGTGCATAGTACAGCATGCACAGAAAATATACATCTATGTGTACTATAGCATGTCATTTCTAATCCATCATTACAAGACAATTCTAAATTCGTCTAAGTTATGGAAATAATGAAGCCTTCGAAAAACTATTTTACCAACCTTGTAGTTCAAATTACACATGTTAACTTCTCACAACTAAATCTATAATGTTTTAGAACACTTACACAACATTTCGAAGAATTATAAATAAACACATGATTAATTCTTTCCCTTATTTATCGGATTACGGGATTATTTCTTAATTGCTACTTTGTTGCATGCGTCTTCAAAATAAGAATTATTTATCGTTCTAATAATTTTTTAAAATTTTCATTCAAACTTCTTAAGTTATCATGCATTTTAGAAAGCAAGATTTTGAATTTTATAGATCATTGCGAATGCCTACCTTTCCTTAAAGTTTGTACTTTTATTTATGGGATACTATGTATGAATATTTACTTCTATTTTTTTTTGGAATCATTCAAGATACATCAACAGTTTGTGCGAATATTTTTCAAATGTTTTCAAGAAAGTAAATTATTTCTTTTTGAGATTTAATAAACACTTGCTGTTTCCAATAAAAACAGTTGTGAGCCCAATGATTTTAAAATGTAAATATCCATGAAATACTTCTAAATACAAAGAGGAAACTTGGAATACGAGAGAAACAAATAACTTCATGATAGATTTGTATCCATTATGAAACTATTTAAAGAGAAAAGTGCAACTTGTTAATGCTCGAATGATACGATTTTTTTTTAAAAAAAAAAATTATGTTTTACAAAAACAAGATTAAAATTTTAAGAAGATTTTGAAAAATCTATGTGCTATTTTAAGATTATTCAAACCGTAGAATACCTACCCTTACGAATATTGAACTTTCAGGTGAAGGAACATGAGCAAGCCTAGAGGTTGAAGTTTAACTGCGCTAGATCCAGGTATGGTTACGCTGCGTCAAAAAAGGTGTAATTGCGATCTAGACACTGGAAAAAAAAAAAGAAAGGGGATAAAAAATGATTGACAAAAAGGACGGTCAAAAATAGAGAAGAATCATTAAGTATCCGGGGCCTGCGTCGTCCGCTTTTAACAGGGTTAGTAAACGTCAAGAAGAAAAAAAAGATCAGTAGAGAGCCTAGAGTAGACGATATCCGTACTTACATGAAGTTTGTAAGTCACTGCGAGCAAGAGGAGTATAGAAATTAACTATCATACTATTTTCACAACTATAGTAAACCTCCTTTTAAAAACATATGTTGTAATTCTTACACGAAGGCTTTAGAAATACAGCAGAGCACGTAGATCCATGCAACCACTTATTTTTACGTAGATAATTAATGAGGCAGGAATTGACTCTTTAGTCACAAAAATAACTACTATTCTAAATTAAACCATCTTGTATGTAACATCAGACAGGTTAATTTAAAAGTCGCGATTGTAATTTCTATCAAGTAATTAATACTGCATTATTTATTTTTGCAATGCAATTAAACTTTAACATGCTCGTGAAATACGTTCGTAATAAATATCATTCCAAGATGCAGCTCTGAAGAAGATTAACTTTTATTAATGAGATGGTATTTATATTCGCTTTAAACACAGGTTTGAATGATCCAAACTAAAAGTGGTTATTCGAGTGTTTTATTTGTGTCTCAGGAATATTAATAGAAGAATTAGCCATAAGATGCTATCATTCGTGTTAGGAAAACAGCAACACATTCGAAAAGGAAAAATTAGCTAGTTTTAAGCCAAGTTTATATAAGTAATCCCTACTTTTTTAAAATTTAAAGTAATGGGAGTCATATTTTAGCATTGAGATATCTGTATATTTGTGTGTCTGTTTATGCAAAGAAAATCACGTTTATAAACATAAATAGCTTTGTCTATAATGTTTGAGGAATAAATAATCAATTGTTGTATTTGCATTTATTAGTTATGTATTTACAGAAGGTACATCTTGCATAAAAGCTACGGAATCTATAGCTTTAAAATTTTGAAGAGTACTTGTAAACACAATATCCTTATACATCGAATATAATTATAATTTCGAAAATTTATATTTTTTTAGAATTAAACTAAATTTTACGTGAAATCGCTAAAAAAATTAATTTTATGACTTAAATTTCCTCAAACTGTTTTACAAATATTGTGTAATACTTAGAATTAGTGAAAATTTATTAGAAGAAAAAAAAAGTTCACACTACGTAGGAAATAATCTATTCCAAAATGTACAAAATATCCTCAATATGGAAAAAGTAGATTATGAGGAAAGTATACTAGAATCCTAGAAAACCACATATTGAGAAAAATGCGGATACAAACACTTTTCTGTATGGCATCGCACGTTTGTTTACAATTTTAAAGTTCAATTTTATAATGTTCTATTTATATAATTCTCATAAATAATGCATCTACGGATTCAGCGATAGTATCTCTATTTTTTGACAGCAAAATAAAAAAAATGCAAAATTGTGGCATTTAAATGTTTCAATTACTTTAACTTTTGAAAAATTCGGTCTGGTTTTATTAACGTCGCTCTAGAAGCAACACAACAGACCTCGTAATTTCGAGCCTCGGTCAAATGACGAGGACGACACCTGAGTTGGCACCCCTCCTTCTTAATTTCTACACCAATGGGAGGACTTTAGGGTCTCAAAAGATTTAACTTGCATCAGCCCCGGCTCCGCGGCTGATCTTAAGTAGCATCAAGGCTCGAAGCCGCGATTCGACGAAAACCGCCAGCGCGAGCCAGCTACCATGACCACTAGGCTACCGCGTCCGCAATTTTTAATTAGAATCGGAGAGTATGTTGATGTAGAAAACCACTATTTCACGATATTCAATGCGCAAAAATATATCAAAAAAAATTAAGGAAAAAAAATTAACATTGCATTAAGAATGGGCCAACAAAGAATAGCTTGAATTCTCTTTCAATAAAAACAAAAGACATTAAAATAGGCAGACAGTGGAATAAAACCACAGAAGACAAAAAAAAAAAAAAAAAAAAAAAAAAAGATGTATGCTATGCATATTTAATAAAGAAAACACAAACAAATATATTTCTCAAGCCACTGACAAATTGTCTTTTTCTGAAAAGATCACCTTTTTTTATCCCGATATTGGTAAGAAGAAAAAAATGATCTCGAGGATTTTAATGACTGTGTAAAGAAAACTGATGACTTTGACCTACGTTTAGACAGTTTGACCTACAATATACTTTAAGTAATTAAACACTATCAATCAATCAGGAAAAACCAATCGATCATAGAGATTCCCCCCACCCCTACTTTAAAATTGGCGATACTTTAAACCAAAATATAACATGGTTTCAGATGAAATTATATCTACTCTATGATAATTAAAAGAAAAAAAAAAAAAAAAAAAGATAGAGAAACGTTTAATCTCACTCCGCAAATAATGGAAACTCCAATTAAGAACTTCACGTACACACCACACCAGTTTTTCATTTCCTTGATTTCACCAACCAAGCAAACAAATCAAGCGGAGGTGAGCAGTCAGGTGCGATTACCATCATACCATATTTAAAACAGGTAAGATAAAACAAGCAAGTAGGAAAAAAAAATTCGAATTCATCTTTCATTCAGCCGATGATTTCCACCCACCTCCTCGCAGGCAGGTAAATGAGTCAGAATTATTCTTTGCAGGATGCGTGATGCGGTGACTACGTAACATCATCAATCCTGGAAATTACTTCTGCTTACACTTTTGGCTTCAATTCATCACGTTTTCCTTGGCGCACTTATTCACGCTCCACGAGCGCCTTTCAGGAACCACAATAACCAACGTGTTGTTGCAACAAAGGATCCGGACGGCAGTAATTTGTCTCGATCAGCCAAACCATACACCGATACCTTTGTCTCTGGAGGATTTGTTACTATTCATCCAACAGCTTGGTTATCGTTGTCCGGCCTGGTTTGAAATTAGCGCCAACCCATTGATAACTAAGTTGCCATATCTTGGCGCTTATGAATATGTTGGCGACATTTCAGTTAAAAATGTGTGCATAATGAAATATTAAACATATGATTAAAAAGGGAAAGATAGGAGTTTGAAAGGGAAGAAACCTATTTGTATCCACAAGATCGTACAGCTACAGAATATTTCGCTGTTTGGGGTAGAGAACACCAGAAGTTATTATTTGTTAAAGAAACAATATCTTCTGAACATTTTTTTAAAATGAATATTGGGGATGAATTATAATTCATATAAGGTGATAATCACCTTTAAAAAAAAGTGATTATCACCTTATATGAACTCGCATAAAATATGAATTTAAGGGAGAAATCTTCCTTTTCAAAAAAGCAATTATTTAAACTTTTTAAGAGATTGAAAATATTTCAAAATTTTAAACCCCCTTCTACTTTTGCAAATTTTAATATTTTAAAATAATTTTAATATTTTCTTCTAAATTTCTTAAAAGAGTGTTTCACTATTCTGTGCCCGTATTTCGTTGCATTTATGTTATTTATAGTTTTATTAAAAATTTTACTGTCAGATACAACGAAAAATAGCAAAAAAAAAAAAAAAAAGCCATCAATATCTAATTTTGAAATTTTTTTTAAATATTTATTTATCTAAATCCTAATTCCCTGCACAAAATAATCAAATATATCAGGCAAAACAACCAGAAAAAAAATTCAAAATTGTACATTGATTATGAAAAGTGCTTTAACATTTTAAATGCGTAACCAACATTAAAAATAAAAACTTGTGAAAAATCATCTTAGAAAGCATATTTCTTTGAAGGTCAAAGAAATATGCTTTAGCACAATGTTAGAGAAAATTTAAATAACTCACTAAATTATGGAACTAGATCTAAGAAATTTTGAACATATTTTTAAAAAAGTCATACCATTCAAATAAAGTAAATAAATGTTTTATTAAAAGATTTAATTTATTTTTAGGATTCTGAATTTCTTAAAATTTTTTAAACATTTTAAAATGCTGAAATTTATTTAAATTGTATTAATATATCTGTAACATAATGCTTAAAGAAACAAAAAGCTGTTATAGATATAATATTTCTATGGTAAACATTGTACTAATGCGTGCAAGCATTTTCATGTGGCAATTTTGTTCTATTTTTCAAAATATTTATTCCGTCATTTTTTCTAAAGAATCTAGTACTTGATAATTGTAATGCTTCTATGCAACTTTTTTACATTTATTTCCGGTATAGCGAATTACAAGTTCATAAATTTATTTCATATAAAAAGCATTTGAAATTTCTTAATGGTGTCTTCCTAAAGTTCTTATACGAGGCATGTTTTTTAAGTAAGTACCGTTTTGAAATTAAAAAAAGACGTGCAAAGATATCGCAATAATTTTATTTTTACATGAAAGCCTGTACCTTAATCTACTTTTCTACATAATTTCCGTGAATATTGAGGCACTTGTCATAACGTGGCACCAGTTTTTGAATACTCCTCCTCATAAAATTCTGCCGCCTGACTTGGAACCCAACGTGAACACAATTTCCGGTAATTCAAGTTCTCGGTCACAATGCGATACAAAACACTACGAGAACATTGAGGAAAGCAGTCGGACAATGATGAAATTGTAAAGCGTCTGTTTTCTCTCACTTTTTCGTCCACTTTCTGCACCAAATCTTCATTAACGACCGAAGGACGCCCACTCCGTTCTTCATCATGCACATTTGTGCGGCCATCTTTAAATGCTCTCACCCATTTCCTTACCATTCCATCACTCATAATGTTTTGTCCGTAAACTTCACAGATCTCACGATGAATATTGATCGGTTTTACGCCTTTAGCACTAAGAAATCGTATAACAGCCCGTACTTCACAATCAGCGGGACTCACGATTGTCGGAGGCATCTTAAACACTCAGTAAACAACGTATACAATGAAGAATCAGACTGTAATGGCGTCAGTGCGTAGACAAGAGATGTAGATAACCAGCGAGCATGCGCGGAACGCCGACCGGAGCGCTGCGGCGGCGGAATCGCAAAACGGTACTTACTTAAAAAACATGCCTCGTATTTTAGATGATTTTAAAAAAATATAGCGAAATTAAAAGTTTCACACTATCCAAATTTAATATTATTGCTTTACATATTATATTATTTTTCCCGAACTTTATTTATTAAAGAAAATATGAAATAATATTTCATTTATTCAGACTCTAAAATTCAATATCTAAATATAGGTAACTCAAGCTCTGTTTGTATCCAGCTGAAGTAATCGTTTTTATCAAAATCTTCATTACTTTATTTTTAATTTAATTGCTATTATTTAAAATAATGATCCTATATCTTGTACCCTTATTCATAAATTTTCTTAATTTTTTAATAAAATTTAAAAAATTTTAAATTACCAGTAATAACATTCTGGTGTTTTTCATTTATAAATTCTTTGTGATCTTTACGACTACAAAAATTATTTACGTACAAATCTTTAATATCATCACGTATATTTTAAATTGTACACACAACAGACATTTAAATAATGTGGCTTTGCTAATGCATGGGAGTAAATATTACATTAGAATATTCCAGAACACTACTCTGGAAACGTAAATAATATTCTGGAAAGCTCTTGAAATTATTATGAAAAACACAGAAAATAAAACTTTAACGTGAATTTTTAATGTTGTCAACCCCGGGTTTTGAATCCGGAAACTCTGTCTCTGCAGACGAGCATCTCACCTAATTGCCATCGGTGCTTGCGAACTGCATGACAATATTATTACAGTTATAAAGAAGATATTCTATATTTTATTTAATTTAATTTATGCTTTTTTCAATCGTAATATTTTGAATTCAATGTGGTTTTTATGTATATTATTTATCATTAATATGTATATTTAATAAATAAATAATAATAATTATTATTATTTATATTTTGTACGGATGTTTAAAATTGATATCTTATCAAAAGATTACACAATAGAATAAAGGTCTTATCATTATAATTGCACAAAATTAAATGTTTTGTTCTTCTATTTCATATTTTGTAATATATCTACTTACCCAATAGTTTGTGATATCCTGAAATATATGCGGGTATTTATTTTCATCGTGTGTGCACAGAAAATATCTTAAGATACCTTCTATTTTCCTTCTCTTTTCCTAATACCTTCTTTTTTCAAAAAGAAAGTATTTAATACTCATAATACTTTGATCATCAAATTTACTATTTAATTCAGTAGTATTTTTCATTTTTTCGTTTTTCATATTTCACCATTTCCTCCTCTAGCAATTCGCTTCTTATTGACTTTATTATAATATTTGAACGTGTAATTACTTTTTTTTCTCCTAAAAATATTCTCTTTATTGTTATTTTACTTAAATATTTGTAGAATATGTGTACTAAAAAGCAAAACATTAATCCCTTAAAGGTAGATAACATTATAGGGGCTAATAAAATTGTTTTCCCCCCAGAATCTTTTTTTTCTCAATATTTAGAAACAATTTTAACTATATATAATTCAGTGTTATCAAAATTATTTAAATTAAGATGACTACTTTCCACTTGTTTACAATTTTTCATGCTATCAAAAAAAATTTGTATCATATCTATGTTGATTAGTACATGTGTTAATACTAGTAGATGTTTGACCTATATATTCATAATGACGAATTTTACAATTTAAGAGATAGATGCAATTAAAGGTTTTGCAAAAAATAAATTTCTCTTTGATATACTAATCATTAGGAATTCCTATTACATTTCTTTCTTTTCAAACATGGGTTTTCAACCTTTTTTTGGTTAAACACTCCTTTCTTAGAAAAAAAAATGTATTCATTCCTCCCCTAAGACAGAAAAATAAACTTACTATATATGTGTATGAGATTTTTTTTTCCCCTCTGGAAAACTAACGACTCCCATTCTTGAAATCAATAATACAGATGCAAGTCTTAAGCTATTTAATACATATATATTTAGCAACACTTTCGGTAATCAGAAAAAGTAAATAATAACTTGGAAATATTGATTTTATTTTCCAGAGATTCGAATACATTTTATCTTAACAAATTGAAAATAATGCTCTAGCTTTGAGAAGAAAATTAGGAAACTTAATAAGATTGACAATACATGCTCTGGAATGCCTAGAAAACTTTAATTTTATCATGACCTGTCCAAAATTTAAATATAAGTTTTGTTGGTCGAACCGCATAAGTACTGTGGTGTTCTTTGGGATGCATTGTTTTTGCATGCTCCGACTCATACACGCACTAGTCAGAAAGAATTAGGAAGAACGCTCAAATCCACCATAACAACTTTTGATGTGGATTAATCTTCATTAAAAGACATTTAGAATTATTTGTTCAAATATGTGTTTTATGTTCAGGTATGTCTTCCTGGTAGCAATCAAGCTTTTGAAATCGATCTTGAAAGTATTGGTCGATGGGTCGGCAGTTGCCCTCCATTGGACCCACCTCTCTCTAGTTGTATTCAGTGTCCAGCAGCATGCGTCACTGAATACAACTTGGGTGGGTGAAAGAACAGATTAAAGACGCGAAGGTAACAAAGGGTTAGAAGGGAAGTTGTCCTTTTCTTCCTCAGAAGAAAAATTGCTTGTGTCAGCAAGTTCCTTTGGTATACGCACTTTGTCCATCATTATTTCTCCGTCAAATGTGACACAGTTCTAGGGCTATTTTTCACAATGTGAACAAGAAAGAGTTCCGTTGACATTTTCGTGAGAAGATTTTGCAGATAGTGTGGGAATATTGTAAAAATCACACGATTCGAATATTTAGCCAAATGCTTCCATTTGACCCTCTGTCAGATATTCAGACAAATTATTTTCTTTAAATAATGAATCAAACACCTCAAAACCAAAAGCGATATTGACAGACATTCACGATGGCAACGGGATGCCAAAGTATTGTAGTTTACAAACCATGACGCAAGGAAGCGCTTTATGAAATCCTTCGATCAATCTTCGTTGAATTTAGTGTGACCCCTCTTTGCATTTAAAATTTATTTCACGGCTTTTTTTTTCTGGATATTCTTAATTGACAAAATATCTACTGCTTTTTGTACAAAAATTTTGTAGTGTTGGTTTTGTTTCTGTGAGATATTTTGCTATTTTAAAACGTTTTTCTAAATTTCACTTGTGTGTGTGTGTGAGTGTGAGTCATCAAATTTTCGATCGTTAATTTAACCAACTTCCCATCAAGCCAGAGCTTTGAAATCTTTGAGGAATCAAAATTGCCTAACAATGCACATATCAGACGTTTGCGACAAGTTTCCTTAACCCATATTTCTTTAATAATGGAAGAGGGAACAAAGACTCTGGCGCGATTCTCAAAATTGGCACCAAACTCATGGATTTTTATTTTCATTGATGTTAAATCAGTGAAACTGAACAGGGTAGCCACATTTTGGCAAAAATACCGCCAACACCTATTGGCTCAAGGGCAAACTGAATCCTTCCTGGTCCCATTTCTTTAATAAATGACTTACAAACTTTCAAAATGGCATGTTTTGATCTTTATGAGCATTATGAATTTTAATATGTCTGCCACAAACGTATCTCTTTTAAGTAACTTAAAGTTAAAATAACCAATAGCCTTGAATCCACATTCTCCAATAATTTCTTTAATATACTTTGCTACCATATAAAAACGTTATTTTTAAAAACGTTGGTTTTTATATCGAATTATTTTTGTTTTAATTAGTAAAGTTTTGTGCATTTAAGCACTGCTGGGGCTATCAGAGAACTTGTGCACTGTAGTTCGCCGAATATTTCTACAACTTTTCTGATGGTAACATATTTCAGTGATATATTTCCTATCAATTAAGTGACCACTTTTTTTTTTCTAAAAATTAAAATTGAATCAGTATTCTTAACACTACGTTACTATGATGTGGTTCTTTACAATGTATGAAAAACCAAAATGTGATTCACAGTAACTTCATAGGTGCCTATCCCTGGTATATGCTTCCTGGGAAAGAATGATGGCCACGGTAGCCTAGTGACCATGATCACGTGGCTATGTTTTCATCGAGTAGTGGATTGAAGCCCTGAGGTCACTAAAAGCCCTTCGTGTTGTGAGGCTTGAATGTTAAATCTAGGTCGAGATCGTAAGTCCTCCCAGTGGCGGGGTATGGAAGTTTGGATAGGGAAGTTCTCAGCCCACGTGCAGTCCTTGTCAACCGAGGTTTAAAATAAAGAGGTCCGTTGCCAATAGCCTTCATGTTGCTTCCAAGGGCGAAATTAATAAAACAATCAAACAAATTCTTTTAGTACCATAAAATTAATTTTGTGAAAAAATATTTCCTTCTGTTCAATATTCTCAAAAATACCACCATAACACTGCACTTTCATGTCATTTTTACACTAAGTACTGCATAAAAAGTACTTACACACAAAGAATATATATATGTGTGTGTATGTGTGCGCGTATTTAATAATACAGTTTACATTCTATATGACGCATGGCTTTTTTAACAATGTCATGTTTTTAATATTATGCGTATTTTAACAATATTATGTACAAACAACTTTTTAATTCATAAATTCTGGTATGTGTTGATATAAAAAGTGTTTAATCCTGCTATTCAGTTCTAAGCCTGGATATGTATACTTTATTTGCTAGGTATCGTTAATCTTTTAAATTTCAAGTAGATACAAATAAATCAGCCTTAAAAGCTGTAATTTACATGATTACGTACGAAAGGGTACTCGATTGTTTCTTAGTAATAATTTAACGCTAACCTCTTCAGTGTACACACACACACACATTATATATATATATATATATATATTCAAAGAGAGAGAGAGAGAGAGAAGAACCTCGACTAAAATATAAAGAATTCTGGCAGAGACATGTCTTTCCGAATCTCCCCTCTGCACTAGAATGTTTGGGTCATTTTTATTTCAGTGCTTTAGCCCCTTTTTCCTTATTCAGCACGCCTTTTGGTTGGCGGGGGGGGGGAACTGAATCGAAGACATGACTCGCATATCATCGGTTTTGCAGTTTGCGGCTATAATCACTAGGTTACTGTGCCCCCCCCCCCCCCCAAATTTAACTTATTTCAACATTCATTAGTTAACTCAACAGTCACTGAGAGAATAGATTCAGATGTAACATTTAAATAATAATAAAAAAAAAAAAGTTCTGTAAAACAATAATTTTTAATAAAAATGCAAAAAATAACAGAGAAGAAGCAATTTGAAATGTCACAGAATAACGCATCATCCTAGCCATAAATACCCATAACTAATGAATATTTAATCATTCAGATGATCCCTCTATTTCGTCTATGCGATATCAAAGTATCGCGGGAATTAGGGTGGATCGAAGAATATACATCAGTGTCAAAAATTCATCACGTTGCGAAGTATAACGGGATACATAGTATAATATTGCTTATGTTTCCAATTTTTTTTAAAATACAAACTAACCATATCAAAACTACTCCAAAGCGATTACACTCCGTCACTGTCACGTTTAGAAATATATATTCTACTTCAAATTAACTAAAAATTGTAATCATGCAGCAAAAATGAAAGATGAATCAATGAAAAATATTTTATACAAAAGATTTTTTTACATAATCGTGTTAAATGACCGAAACATTTTATGTGTTAAAAGAATTTTATGTTAAATTATGCATGTGAAAAAAATCACGAATATTTTTTAAGATATCGAATTTCATTAACTCGATTTCCAGCTAAAATTTACACTTGTAGGTACAAACATTGGAATTCTACACCCACCCGCCCACCAAATACACATACACACATATATATAATACACACACACTCACATACATATATATACATCTTTGGGGTCTTTTTTGGATTTTACATCTGATTAATTGTTTTAATGTTGAGATGCTTACTAAGCCTTCACTAATTCACTTCATTATTCGCAATAGTACAAAA
>BMAW01033949.1:0-12405 GCA_019974015.1 Nephila pilipes | reverse complement strand
ATTAAAATTGACTAAAATAATTTTCCCCTTAATCTTTAATAAAAAAAAATTTTTTTAATTGAAATTAAGATGTATTTAAAAGAGGAAATAGACAATGAAATTAAACAACAATAAAAATCACGCATAAGAAAAAGCTATAAAGACGGTGAATATCAAAGATTTGAAATAATTACATGTTTTTAAAATTAGAGGGTTAACTGTTCGTCTGAGTGTATTATCGGACTTCGCCGAAGCGCTTACCGTGGTTAGTCTAGATCGACTTTCTCTAACTTCGATTGCTTATTAACGTCACATTTAGAAGCAACGCGATGACTATTGGCGATGGACCTCGTAATTTTGATCCTCGGTCAAGTGTTGAGGATGACAACTGAGTTGGCATACCACTCCAACGTGAGGATAGTGAGCTTCGACAGATTTAGCATGAATTAATCCCACTACAGCCCGGGTATTTTGTGTCATCAGGACTCGTATCCACTACTCGACGAAATCCACACCTGTGCCACTTTCCTCTCGCATCACAGTCTATACTGATTGCTTGCTACTCAGGATGGGAGTAGAGAAAACAGAGGCATTCTGTGACTGTATCCTTTTACAAATCAAGACATCATATTCTTCTAAATGGGCTGAAGTATAAAACTCTCATGCCCCAAGTAAGACCACGCGACATCACCATGAGCCATAAGCGAATCAACAATAACGTCTTAAGATATAGCTATACCATACGGTTACAAATAACTATCAACAGTTGTTATCCTATGGCAAATGTTTTAAAAGAATAGACCCTGGGCACAATCAGTTTTTTTTTAAATGTCAACATTTGTTACTTTTTTTATATATTTTAATTAATTCTCGCCAACATTTAACAAAGATTTGAAACATTTTTTTTAATTCGGTGAACCATGGTCGAAATTGTTCTTTCTGTATCATCACTGCTTTTCTTTGCTTATTACTTTTTATCCATATATTTTCTCAGCAATGCTTAATATGTCCATGGGCAAACCGAGTATATCCACAGGCAATCACATATCAAAAAGGAAAAAAATATTTAGCTCGCGTGAAAGTTATCGCCAATGAAGCCAAACTTATACTAGTCTTTTCCAATCCAATCATCGTTTTGTGACATTTTTTTTCTGTATTGAAGAAAACGGTCGACGAAAGTTTACACACAAACCAAATATTTTTTTCTGATAACTTTATTACCACAATAACTTTTTAAATTACGATTGTTTACAATAACCTGTTGCAGCGTAAAAACTTTTTCCAACACTAACCGGTATATAGGTTTTCTTTTCCTCAACTTTTTTACCGCGTCACGTTCAACTTTTCATTTCTATAGACATACAATGCATCAGCACAAAAACGCTCATTAAAATTCCTTCAGATGTAATAAATATCTACAGAAAATATTGGGTTATGTGAAATTAGAGAATATATGTTTCTTAACAATATGACTTAAATTCAGTGCAAGTAACGCATTACGTTAAAAAAAAACACTATTGCATTGGAAAATAATAACTTTAAAGGAAATTTTTGTATGTATGGAGATATTTGCCTGTCTCATTCTTTTGGAGGTAAAAGCAGGTGTGATGATGGTTCGAATCCTTTTCCAATCTTCTCCCGTCAAGTTTGTAACAACTTTATCACCAATAGGATCTCCAGTTATAAAATACTAGAAAAAAGAATACAATTTTCATTCACTGCAAAAAAAAATTTAAATCAGCTTACTTTTAAACTTTATTTTTATGTACATTCTTACACAACCACCCATTAAAGTAATGAATTACTTGCTTAAGATATAAAACATATAAATGCAATTACAGATGGAGGTTTGAAGATATCCATTTAAAATCTTATATGGTATAATGCTTAGACCCAATTGTTTGTATTTCAAACTAAACTATATGCCCTAATTTTAAAACCAGTTTTTTACTCTTTACGTTTTCAGTTCTAAAAAAATTAAATTAGAATTAAAGTTTGATTAAAATGTATTCGTTAAATAGTGGATCTGGATATCGTATATAGAATGTGGATGTAGACATAGCAAAAGATCAAACCTTAACTCAAATATTAGTTCTAGGATTAGTTCGGAACAGCACATTAATAATCATAAATATATAATAAGAATAATTTTGGATCATCAAAATGTGATTAAAATTTCGATAAAAATACCTATAAATCTATCTATAAATAAATCCCTTGATATTTTAGGCAGTTAACATTTTTAGATTGAGTTACTTCACATTTTAGAAACATTTTTCGAATATCTTTACCTCGAAGAATCAAATAAGCATTAAAAAATATCTATTTCATCAACTTGTTTACTTTTTATCAAAAACATTTTCTAATAATAATATAAATGTATTGTTTTATTTTATTATTATTATTGTTGATTCTATGTAAAAGAAAAGAAAATGGATGGTTCACCTACTCTTCTATAGGGGAAAATGTGAAAGTCTTTGACTAAAATATCACGTAGAATATCAGGATCAGCAACAGTTACGGTTGGTGTGCTGAATTCAAATGAACTGCAAAAGATAATTGAGAATTAAAATTTGTATTTTAGATGACATTGAAAAAATATCTAAAAAGCAAGTTTAACAAAAACAAATAAAGATAAAAGTAATACATGCAAACTGTGTCAGTAAACTGATTGAAAATGTACAAAATGCCACTTCAATGACAACTTATAACATTCCATTTCAAAAAACTATGACTAATTCCATGAGAGATATCAAACGATAATTTTCTGATGCCTGTTTAACGTACTGATTTCAAAACCGGAAGAGATTTTTTTAAAAAATAGTGCTGAATTTTTTCTTATTTAGCATATTTTAAATATTCGACAAACAATTCTTGGTAGACATGCTTTGATTTCAAAGCAATCAACAACGAAAAATTTGCGTTGGATATTCTACGAGTTCCTGAAATTTCCCTTAGAGTCTGTTGATCGGTTGATTAAATTCAGCATTTTATAAGGTAGCGATGAGACGAGAGAACAAAAACGATCTTCAAAAACATAAATTTCGAATTTACTTTTTTTATTATTATTTGATTATTTAAAGAAGGAAATGAGATAAATATTGCAGTGTTCCATATTTTGAGTAAGATATTGTAAATAAAATTAAATTTCAAAAAAAAAAATGGATGAGAATATTCACGCTTATGCAAACTGTTTTTTGTAACAAATCGAAATTAAAAGCGAAAAATACACATTTCACAATGCAACAAACAATCTCTGAAGTCTACATTTTATTTTTTCAATTATAGCATTACTATTTAATCACCCAATAAAGTATTCGTTGCTCTCACTCTCCGAAACTGAGCAAAAAATTATATTTGTATACACAATAAAATCAGGTTCAGTCGGATAAATTAGGATCATAGCCCGATTATAACCCGGATATCGAAAATCCAGATTAATTGCAAAATTATAAAAAAAAATGATATAAAGTAAAACATACGGGAAATCATATATACATTGAACAAATCGAGAATGAATCATATTTACATAAAATAAAAAGTCTACTTTGTGAACAACAGAAATGCTCTTAAAGTTATTTTACTGTAATTTCATTTAGAAAATATAGCACAGTATAACATAAGAAATGGTATAACTTTGTGTTGATTTTGCTCAGTATATTTGTGTAGTCCTCTTACCCCATCCCTACTTCCTTTCTATGCATTCACGTTGAAAGAAGATTTCAGGTTCTCAAGAAAAAGAAATACCTTCTTCAAATTTCTAATGAATTTTTATTTTCACAAGCAAAACATTCTAAAGTACAAAAACATTGCCAATGTTAACAACAAAAAGAATGAAAACAAACGTTTATGCAATAAAAAAATAGTTAAATTAAATATTAAAAATAGAGCAAACTATAAAATACTACTAAAGTAGATAATAATATTCTGATTGGATATTGTAATAACAGCCGACGATAAAATATTACATTAAATATATATCAGAAATTTAAATAAGCCCTAAACAAATAAATGCAATTATTATAATATATTACAAAATAATGTCAATACTTTGAACACCTTCCACCATGTATCCTTCAACTTATACCCATGCATTTTTCTTGATACTGTTTTCTCAAAACAACAACACATCAGCACATATTCATAAAAAATTCTTCATGCAGACCAATCCCAGTTATTCGAAGATCTGATTTAAAGGGGTCCAACTGAATGAAGTACTAATATAATAACTTTTTGTAATAGTCTGGAAAAGGAATTCTATCATAACTATTTGAAAAGATGTCCAACAATTAAATTTCACATCTACATTACTTCTCAAATATTTATTCAGTTTTTCACCAATTAAAATGCTTGCAGGGATCATTGAATGTTGGATAAAAATAAATATTTAAAAAAAATTCATTCCCCAAAAATAATTTACTAAATTATCATACGTACTATAATGTTATGATAATTCAATCATACATACCCAATAACTTTTCGTCCTAAGGGTTTAAGTGAATTTTTAATAACTTCAGCCAGGCCCTTGAAAACATAAAAGAAAGGCGATTAAACGGACAATATCCGGCTCATTGCAAAATATCGACAAAAAATAATAAATTAATATATAAATTATAAAATAGTAATAAATAAAAATAAATTAATATATAATTTCAAATTAAATAATAATAAATAAATAATAAATCGTAAACTAATATATCAATAAAAAAACTTTTAGAATAAGCCTAACGGATAATAAATTCAACGCTTCATGGAACGAAATAAATATCGCTTAGAATTATTTTTGTTTAAACTCATTTCTTACAGGAAAGACCACCATGATTTCAAATTTTCTATTTAAATTTTTAAAAAAATATTATAATCAATCAAAATTAGCTGATAAAGTTCAAAAATAACTGATACAATCCAAAATGGAACGCTTTAATTAATAAAATAATGTATCATGACTTCTTAGGAGGGATGATATTTTATTCTAGAATTATGTGAGCAATAGGTTTTCAATTACTCATTTCTACTACTATTCCGTCCTTAATAACAGATGGACTTAAGTGCAATCTGAAAGAGAGAGAGAGACAATATAACTAAATTTCATGATTCAATGATGGCAATATTTAACACATCAAGTAACTTTTTCACCATTATAGAGTTTCGGAAATTGTGAGACTGGGTTTTTTTTAATCGAAATGTTATAGAAAATGGCTACTTGAATTTTTTTCATCCAGGACCTTAACGAAGAATTTCATAAACTGGAGACCAGAAACGATCCCCATCATATATCCTATCACTTCAGGTGTTATTCCCATCGTATTCAGAAATTCAGAGACCAATAGTTGAAATATTATTTTAACTATAGCCAGTCACCAAAAAATATTGTCTCACGTGGTTTTGAAGAGATGTGTCTAAATTTATTGCTCACAGGATTTTCAAATCTAGTAATTTTTGACCATTTTAAATTTCTTGTTAAAAAATTTCTAATAATTCTTTTTACCTCATCACTAAAAAAATTCTAAATGCAACATATATGGATAGCTCTAATTTTGTTTTGGAAAATCCTCTCGGTTGAAATTTTAAATATATATATATATATATATATATATATATATTCGACTCTCCACCACAAACTCTCTGCCTCAATAGCTACACAGTTTCGAGTCCATCTTGTGGAAATCTACAAAGTTATATCAATTCATTCAAATAAGACCTTTAAAATGAGTTTTTGAGGGGTTTTTTATTTATATTCAAAAGATTCATTTTAATTTATATTCTAAAGCAATTTTCTTATGGCTTAACACTTTTTAGTTAGATATTCCTCTCAGGAACACTTAACGAATCAGAGTGATCCTCTTAAAGCTCTCCCTTATTTCCCTGCCTCTCCTTACTCCCAATTCTTGTGGAATTGGGAGTAAGGAGAATTGTGGAATTGTCAGGTAGAAAGATTGTATCTCTAGAGCAGGGGTCGCCAAAGTGGTCTATATAGACCCCTAGGGGTCTATTTAACAACAGTAGGGGTCTATCTGACCCAAGGGGTCGAATGGGGGTCTATTGGGACTCGAAGGAAAAACAGTTCTTAATACGCAAATCACACATATCTAACTGCGTACGTAAAAATTTAAAATATTTTTATAATTGACTTAATATTATATTCTTTATAGAAAATAAAATAATAAATCAAAAAACAATCTGCCCCTTTTTTCCTTATGTGTTTTCGTATGTATACCGTGACGTCACAACTTGACCTTGTGACCAGTTTGTATTTTGCACGACTCATAGTATGTAGCCAGAAGAGCGATTGAGGCTTATCCGTGTCTCTTGCTGGCGAACCCATCAACCAATTAGGAGCCTTTGGCGAGCGACGACACTGCCGTTGGCTTTCTATGCATTAAGCGCGAAGGGAATCTTCAGTACTCCGTTTTCTTTCTTCTTATGTTTGTGGTTTTAGTTTTTTTCTTTTTTATACGGCAGTTAAGCATCGTGTCGTTGGTTCGCCCTTTGTCTCCATCGCAAACCATACGAGCCTTGCATATGAGTCAGGTGCATATGTGCGCTTGTCCAATTCTACACTGGATGCTACAAACGCAAATATATGCATTTTCAGCTATTTTTGTGAACTGTGAACAGTATTAAATGCTTGTAGTGTCATTATTACTACTATTATATCTACCATTGGATAATTAGTTATTGTTTCTATAAAACTATTTGTTTAGTTTTGATATCAATTTTAATTATTGTTACTTGTGAAAAGGTAAGCTTTAATAATGTGGATTAGTATAATATACCAACTTAATTTTAACTTATTTACAGAACCCTAATTTAAAAATGACAGCTTCAGTATCTAAAAAGAAATGTCGGTATTATTCATTGGATTACTTAAAATTTGGATTTATTTGTTCATCGACAAATGAAACTATTCCTATGTGTCTTATATGCGAAAAAACTTTTGGAAATGAATACATGAAACCGTCAAAAATGAAAGATCATCTTGAAAGGCTTCATTCAGATAAAAAAATAAAAATGAAGAATTAGAATTTTTCAAAAAACTCAAAGAAAAATTCTCATGTCGACCAACCCTAAAAAGTTTTATGAAACAGTCTACTGAAATTGAAAATGAAGGAGGATTAATTGCTTCGTACAAGATTTCGCTTAATATAGCAAAGAGGGGAAAACCCCACACAATCGCAGAAGAAATTGTAGTACCTGCAATTAAAGATGTCATTGAGAATGTGATGAAAAAAGACTACTAATGTTTTAAAGTCTGCCATTAAGTGCAAATTCTGTAAAACGGCGTATTGACGAAATGGCCGAAGAAATAGAAAACACAGTAGTTTCGGAGCTAAAAAATTGCAAGTTCTCTATACAACTTGATGAATATGTTTTTGGCGTTTCTGCTATTCTTATGGCGTATGTTATATATTTCAATAAAATTAAAGGAGAAGTCATTGATGAATTTTTATTTGCTAAATATCTTGAAACCGATGGAAAGGGAGTGACAATTTTTAGATGTTTACAAGAATATTTAAATAAATATGACATTCCGCTTGAAAATATAACAGCAGTAGCCACAGATGGCACACCTTCTATGGTAGGGCATTACCGAAGTTTTGCTACATGCCTCAAAGAAAAAGTGCCCGGTATTCGTATTATTCATTGTGTGTTGCATAGACACAACTTAGTACCAAAATATCTGAGTTCAGAGTTACATGAAGCTTTACAGTTTTGTATTAAATCTATTAATCAAATTAAAGCTCAACCTCTTAAATCAAGATTATTTGCCAAACTTTGTGAGGAAAACAATGAGTTATTTAACCAATTACTTCTGCACACCGAGGTTTGATGGTTGTCTAGAGGTGTATGCTTGCAACGGCTCGTCAATTTATTTGACTCCACGACAGAATTTCTGAACGAAATAAATCCTGTTCTAAGCAATGAACTCCAAAACAATAAGAACCATATTTTTTATTTAGCAGACTTATATGGAAAATTTAATGACGTTCAAACAAAACTGCAAGGAAAAGATGTAACAATTATCCAAGCTCGGACAATACTGTTAGGCTTCCAAGTAAAATTAAATTTATTTAGATCTTCATTGCTACGTAAGGATTATAAGTATTTTTCAAATCTGCAACAATTAAAAATAAAAGAAGAAGACTTGGAAATATATACAAATCATCTTCAAAATTAAGCGATGATTTTAAACTGCTCTTTGTTGATTTGGAAAACATCGACATCCCTGATTGGATTATTGCGCCATTTTCGGCGCAAATTGATAACGTCGACATCAACATACAAGATGAGCTTGCTGAACTATTGTCCGATCTTGAAGCAAAAACGCTTATTAAAAATTTGACAATACATAAATTTTGGACTAATACAAATATAAAGCAAAAATATGTGAAACTTTACGAAATGGCTCAGCCATTTATGCTGGCGTTTCCAAGTTCGTATATGGTTGAAGCCGGTTTCAGTCACGTTAATTCAATTTTAACTAAAAACAGAAATAAATTAAATGTGGAGCTTCGAGGGGATTTACGGTTAAAATTGACTAATTTCGAACCCAATATAGCGAACCTTGCCAAGAAACACCAGGCACACTCATCTCATTAAGAAGTAAAAAATCTGTAGCTACTTTACTTACTGTTTCTGATTTATTAAATATTTAGACTAATATATAGTTTTATTTTAATTACCTGAAAATTACCTTTGTGGGGGTCTATGGAGATTTCGAAAAATTATATAGGGGGCGATGATCAAAAAAGTTTGGCGACCCCTGCTCTAGAGGAATCAGTTCTAGACTCAATGAAGGTGCAAAATTTCTCCGTTTCCGTCTTTTGCCTGCGTATTGCCCAAACCCCCAACAGTTTAAATTTCAAAAATGTTAATAAATTATTTTCTCTTTTAATCATTCAATAACTCTCCTCTGAAGTTTGATTTAATGCAATAGTTATAAGGAAGAGGAATTTCCTACCTGTTGGAAAGATTCTACCTATGCCTCTACACAATCAAAGTGGACTGAATGACTGAATATTAATATCATACTGACAAACAACAAAAGGGGTACTGGCGACGGACCTCATAATTTTCAACCTCGGTCTTCTGAAGATGACGACACTTGAATTGGCACCTCTCTCTACAGACTTCCACACCACGCCAAATAGAGAATTTGTGATCTGTACCAAATCTAACATGCGTAAACCTCGCTACACGTTGGGTATTTTGTGGTATCATGGCTCGAACCCACTACACGACGAAAGCAACTCCGGTCGCGAAACCATGACCAACCACTTAGCTACCGCTACCCCCTTCCAAGTGGAAGGCACAGAAAAAGGGAGAGATCTGAAAAACGTTCACGAGAACTAGCACGTTCACAGTTAAAAATCCGCAGATATTGTTAAAAATGGCAATTAATTGTTCTAGAGTGCAATTAGTATCTTATCAATAATGTTACTTATCATCACAAATGTTAAGCGCTACCAGATCTTTCAGTGTTTTGTGGTATTCCGACCCCGTAGAGAGGGAAAGAGTTTACTTTGGGTGCTAGCGGCTGTTTCGAAGCCTGTCAAAGTAAAGTAAAGTAAGTAAAGTTGAACGGTAAAATTTTGCTGCGTCTTTACCAACCAGGATAAAAGAGACGTCTCTCACAGACTAGTTACTAAGGCGTTTTAACTTCGGGCGTTGTTGTTGAAGAGATCCACTGAGAACTGATTTCTTTGAGTTAAATTTGATCTATTCTAAAAAAATAACAATTTGAAAACAAATCACTATAAATAGGATAATATGGTATGTTTTTATTTAAGGCAGAACCCATCCAAAAAGATTAATTTCATTTATGCTTTTATAAAAATATTTTTAATTTTCGAGCAACATAAAATGAAAATTGCTATACTAGTTAGCCTTTTCAAATTATTTATCTCTTCTCAAACAGGATTCTAGTGATGTAATAAGTGGGTGTTCAAAACTTCCTCTAGAAACAATAACCAGTCTAAATTGAAATAACCTGACATGATGACTTTCTATATGCATACTCGTAATTCTTTTATTTATTTAACACGAGCTAATCACAAGGTTTTAATTAAGAAACTGTTGAAACAAGTTTTCACTCAATGAAAAACTTACTTTTTCCGTTGTTTCTTTGTACATTTTGTAAAAGCTGACACGCGGGTTATGTGGAACGCCTCTCTTTTTCCAATAGTCATCGTTTCTCGAAACGTACCTGCAAAGAAAGTGAGCGGAAAGAAATGTATAAATAAAAAAAACCTCTATAAAGCACTAAAAATATATCAAAGAATAATAAATACGCATAAGGCTTTCATAGTACTTTATCGCTTCGTTCTCAATAATTCGCAAGCTTCTTTTCAAAATTAGAAGTACTTTTGCAACATAGTAAGCAGTTTTTTATTCAATGCATCCATTATTATTCGAATACTACCGCATTAAAATGCACACTAGACAATAATATTAAGCAGTCCAAAACAGAACTTGAACAATGGAATAATTATTTATTAAAAATAGGCTCCAGGTCAAACCTTACGGCAAAAATTGGAAATATTTTACGGATGAAGTATTCTGAATATTTTAGAAGGGAAGAAAGATAATATATTTTCTTACATAGTATAATTTATTTATGCACGTGAACAAATAATATATATTCATTAATACGTTTCAGGAGCATATTAACAATATCTCTTATTTCAAAAAGATTGTGTCTTCAATGTGCATAATTCTGGTGCTTGTTACATCTTATGACGTCCCAATCTATCTCTAACTGTAACTATTCACGAAGATCGCGTTGTATTTATCTATTTATTTCTTCGTTCAGAATGGAGTTTTTTGAATATTGCTATTCTTACAGGTTTATTTTTTTAAAAGTAGAATTATGATTTTATTACAAAAAAAATATATGTTTCTTGGTTTTAAGGGAATTATTTATAATGGTATCTAAACGAGCAAAACTGGTACAAGCAATTTAAGTTAAAATTTAAAATCCAGTGTAACGATTATTAAGAAATGGAACTTTGCATACAGTAATCGTTTACTCTTGAATGGTATCCCCTTATCTTTAGTCGAAGAAATTAAATATTTGGGGCTTCTTTATAATAGGTTTCCTTCAAAAAAGCACATTTATAGTTCTAATGAATGTGATAAATGACAATAAGAATTAAGTTGTAATACCCGTAACACTTACGGGATTAATTCCGATGTTCATGCTTTTATCTACAAGGAAGATATTATGCCTTTTATTATATATGACTTTACAGTGAGGGTCCCTATGCTTAATAAGATCAATTCTAAGTTCATTTGGTAAATCCTGAAGAAAACATAATTAAGTATCATCTGCGGCAATCGTACTATTAGTTATGAAGCAATTATTGGACTTATTGGCTTTCCACCTTTTCATATATTTATCCTCTAAAATATTTTTTGCTTTCAAGGATAATCTATGTCAAGCTCTACGACTGACTCTCTCAGTTGAATGCCAATTTCTAATCTCCCTCATCCATCAAAGCGGTGCGCTATCTACTCGATTAACTACCACAGTAAAAATGAGGATTTTCTATCCATTTGCTTTACTGATGACAGCTAAATTCATAACCGCGTTGTTTTTTCATTTAGAATTTCAAATAATGGTATTGAAATTGAATATAATCAAATCAGAATTTGTAATAAATTTACTGTTTTGTAGCCAAACTTTGAAGTGTTAACCATATTATCAAATATATACAGCAGATTGGTATAAAGAAGTTTCTAAGTATATGATTTGTTCAGATAGCCTTTCTTCCTTAGAAACTTTAAAAAATATTTCATCTTGCTATAATATCATTGTAGAAATTCAAAAAAAAGTCTTGAAATTCTTAAGGATACGGATATTCTTATGTCCTTTGCTTTTGTTCGTGGCCATTCTGAAATTTTTTGAAATGAAAGGCGGATTTCGTGGTTAAGGCTGCAACCAAGCGAAATATTAATTTCTCAGTTAATATTCCCAAATCCATTTAAAAAAAAAAATGATGAAAGATTTTTTGCATACTCAATCAATTCATTTTGTTCGGACAAAAAGAAAAGTTTTCACGAACATACCACGTAGACTGCCCTTCCATCATTCTTATTCTCTCAGATAGTTAACTCAGTCTCTTTTAAGTCATTGTAACTTTAAAGTGAATTTCAACAGATTAAACATGTGTCCTTCTAAATTTTGAGAATATAGCGCAAGTGGTGAGCAAAGTGGTGAGCATCTTTTTTTTTTGTTTTGTTTGTTCAAAGTTAAATAAAGAAAGAAAATGCGTGAAAGTTAAACTTCATGCTCTTAAAATCAACTAGCCTCCAAATTTTTTCCAACTTGTTTCCAGGAAAGCTGCGTTTGCCTGCTTTGTAACTTGATTTGACTTTATAACGTCATCGATATGTTTTCATAACTTAATTCATTTTTTTTGTAAC
>BMAW01033946.1:114136-152046 GCA_019974015.1 Nephila pilipes | reverse complement strand
TATATATGCTAAGAAAGCGTGAGAAATTGGCTGAAGAAATATATGATTCGATTAAATTCTTAGCTGGAAGAAGTTGAAGGTTCAGTTGAAGCACAAATAAATTGAGTACTCTTTCCTGATAACATTTTAAAATCTTCAGAAAAATTTTAATATAGTTATTCAAAAGTAGTAAACAAAAATAAGAAAAATTTCACCTTTTGATTGCTTTTGTAATATTCAGGGCTGGCCTCCAGAATGTGAAACTGTAACAGTTATAAAATACGTGTTCAAAACTTATAAGTTCTAATCGTTGCTTTTATGTTACTAATTTGTGGACATAGATACAAATTGCCCTCAGAAAAGCACTGCACGATGTATTAAATGCAAAAAGCAAAATCATGTTTCCATTTGTCCACCCATCGTAACACTCAACTGCAATAACTAATACGTAAATCCAACGACAACAGATTTCTGTAGGAAATGCTCGGATAATTTTTGGTGCTAAAATTCTTCCATACACTTCAGTATTTTTGCCAAGAGCATTTAGAGCCTGTAACCTTCCGTTACATTCTATGTAAAGATCATTTAGTTCCATAGGAGATGGGTCTTGAACAGCTTTCAAATTTTCCAAGTAATCTAAATGTGATTGAATTATTCTATCTTTATTACCGTATTTTTCTTCCAACAATTTTTTTGTTGTTTCATAAGTATCGCTATGACACTTATCTCATCTACTAATCTTTTAGCTCCACCATTTAAGTAACCTCTTAGGAAAACATGTTTGTCAACAGGTGAAAGGCTTGCGTTACAGTCAATGCAAGAATTAAATCTTTCCCTAAAACTTGGAAATTCTTCAATACCGCCCAAAAACGAGTTAATTTTAATTTTTAGCAATTTTACAGACATATTTATATTTGATGGTGGTGAAAATTCTGAAGAAGAAATATTATTAATATTTGCACTCACCTTCAGCTTAGCATTAAAAATCGCCAACTTGGAGGTATCAAAATATTTTTCACAATCAACAGTATCTTGCTCGTAATTCTCGTCGTTAAGTAAATCGTGAATATCTTTATTCACAAGTTTCAAATCTTTTAAAGTTTCCTCTAATTGTTCAACATCAAAAGCTTTATCCATTTTGTCTGCATTATTTATCTTTCCAGTTAAGCAAGTAACCTTAGAACGAAGAGTCAATCGTTTCTGTTGTAATTTGCTTATATTTTTGTCTGCAACCATGTTTATCCTTTTTCGTACTTGCTTGCATAATAGTAAGTTCGCTTTACCAGTTATATTTTGGCACCATTTCAAACAATTGTATGAAGTAAAAATATCTATGTAAAGTAAAATATTAGACTGAACTATTTGTTATAATCACGTATAAAGTACGAATGTAAAAACAAGCGATCTTCTTCGGACAAATTCTTTTTTATTCCATTAACAAAAAAAACATGAAAAACATCAACATTTTAAATACAGTTGCCACTCAAGATAAAACAAAGATTTAGGAAATACATTTAGCGAATCCAAAAGATTATACATTTAACAAATTATAAAGATTATACATTTAACAAATCCTAAAGATTATACATTTAACAAATCCTAAAGATTATACATTTAACGAATCCTAACAAGAAAATTTCAAGAACCCTATCATTTTGCCATCCCATCATCCAATAGTTGAGAGACTGATAATGACTGAAGACAAAAAGAATTCACATGCAGGATTACAAATTATCTTGAATATTCTACGTGAGCATTATTGGATTTTAAAAACGAGAAAAACTGTCGAGCAGTATGATCAAAATGTGTCATTTGCTTAAGACACGCCAAAAAAAATGTGACTACCTCATCTGCATCACTCCCAGAAAACAGAATAAAAGATACTGCTGTTTTTGAAATAATCGGTTTTGATTTAGCTGGACCACTTTATTTAAAAGAGGGGAGTAAAGCTTGGATTTGCATATTTACCTGTGTGATTTTCAGAGCCGAACAATGGCAATACAATGGTTACAATAGAAGAATACAATGGCTTTTCAATCCTCCAACTGCCTCCCAGTGGGGTGGTTTTTGAAAAGATTAGTTGGTGTAATGAAACAGATGCAAAGAAGAGTTCTCGGAAAAGCTTTTTTATCTTATGAAGAAATTGTCACTGTTTTATGTAATGCAGAATCTGTTATAAACTCTCGACCACTTAGTCATGCGTCACAAACAGATTCTGAACTGATACCTTTATCACCTAACTCATTAATTTGAAGCAGAAAAGTGTGCATGAAAGAAAGAAAAGTGTGCATGCAGAATTCGAGAATCTATTCGTAATGCAGATTCAAAGAAAAACACAGAAAAATTTTAAGAGCACTCAAAAAGAAAACAAATTTGTGTCTTGGATAGTAAAGATGGTGAGCAATATAAATTTGGTGCATTTTAATGATAAGTAAGTGTTTTTCATGTTAATGTTATTTTTGTCATTTTCTCAAAATGAGTTTTTTAACATTTTTCATAACTTCAAAACACACCATCTCAAAATGTTATGCATCAATGAACCTGAAATTTTATATACATATTTTTAAAATGCTTACACATAGAATAGACTATTAATTTGATTTTATGTTGAGTAGAAATTTTTTTATAGTGCAATAAAGTGACAATTGATTTTTAAAGAAAATTTCAGGAATCAGAAACTCGAAATACCAGAGCTTCCTTCTTTAAGGCTATATTATCAAAATAATGGTCTATTCTCTAGATAAGATTATATTCTTTATTATTCATTTCACAAAATGTCGATATATTTATTGTAATTTCAGTTATCATGTTTTGAGGAAAGTCTTAATTTTTGCTTATATTTGTATAAAATTCCCTTGTGACAGTAAAAATATACACTAGCAAAACTCTTCTAGTGGGTTTTTCTGAGTTTTAAGCCACATATCATAAAATATGAATTTAAAGGCAAAATTCAGATTAATTCAAAAAAATTTCTTCGAAGGTGTTCTGTTACCTTAAAACTGCTTTTGTCCAAATATATATTTAAATAAAAATATTAAGAGTATAAAAATAATTATTTTGTCATCTATACATACACAAATTTAACAATAGTAATATACTGCCGAGTCCACTGGTAAATAAATTACCGCAAATGCTAGTGCTAAAGAATTTGAATAGTTTTTCTATCGAGAGTAATCTTTCTAATAGACGTCCGTTTTGATCAAATTTGCTTGCGTCGCTAAATAAATGCAACGAAATGTGTTCAAATCCATTATCACAGTGTAACCATCTTTGTATTTTTACATGCTTCAAATATTGAAGCTCACTCAGCCATTTTGGGAAATCTTTACCTGTTTTGGGATCATCAACTTCTTCATCCCAATCAATTTTAGATTTCCATAAATTTTGTAAACAGAGTTTTGGTTGCAACAAAACTGGATTAGTGATGCCCAATGGGTCAAAGACTTTGTGTGAAGCAGAAGGAATATTTCTTTTTGTGATTTTTTCTTTTATTTCTCCCAAATCGGAAATATTTATTGAAAGAGTATCATATTGTAAAAGCAATATGAAAGAGTATCATATTGCTGAGAAACAATTTCGAGCAGAAAAGAGCATGCTTCTGGCAGAGCACTGAATAAAATATTTTTACTTTCTTCAGTTGAACAGGTTGTTTTGATCCATATCCTTAAAACAATACTAAGTATATTCAGTTCGCTTGAAGAGAAAAAAGTCCGAAGAAGAATCAGTACACGTAAATTGTTATGTTTCTGCTCTACATTTTCTTGATCACAACAGGAAAATTATTGAAACAAGATGCATGTTGAACATGGCATGAGCTTAGTAGAAAAATTTTTAAAAAAAATTCAAATTTACTTACTCAAATTTTCAGAAAATCGCCCATCACTTCCTTCTCCGACAATTCAATTCTCAGCAACATTTCCAACTGGCCCTACACAATAAATGAAGTAGTGAGAAGGTTGCTATAAGGAGAGGAGAAGAATCGCCAAAATTTCGCCAAGAGCTATCGAAGATCCGTGCAAAAGTTGAAGTGAATCCCTGTGAAGTTGTTTTTACTTCAAGAGCTTTTATTACAAATCAGAAGTAACTACATAATCAACGTTGAATGAATTTTTCATAACTTTAGTTGCTTCTTGATTAATTGATTGTCATTCTATATTATGATGAATAGTATAAAAATTCAATTCGAAAAGAATATCTTTCCAATACAAAAAAAGACACAGAGAGAGAAACTTGTAAAGATGGGAATGTACTACTTACTTTCTCTGCTTTTTTTTGCTCTTAGACAAAATGATTTAAATTTTTTGGGAAATGTAGCAGTAATATCTTTTAATTAAAATTATAAGAAAAGTATGCGAATTCCTTTCAAAATGTAAAAAAATAAATATTATTAAAAATATTTTAACTTCTGATGTAAATAACTTTTTTATCCTTGAAAAGTCAAAAAATAAATATATATATATATATATATATATATATATATATATATATATATATATATATATATATATATATATATATATATATATATATATATTGCCATGTAAATAATTTCCAGAAAATTTCTAGTGTAGAAAAAAAATAACTAACTCATTGGAAGTGTATAAGGATGTGGAATATGAGTGAAAAAGGCATAGAGCGCTGTGAACGATGAGGGAATATAAAAATAACAAAACACCAAACATTAATTTTTTCAGTTTATCAAAAGTAATAATTATTTATATCATTAATTCATTACATAACATTAATCACTTAATGCTACAGCGTGAACAATATTTTTTGTTAGCCCGTCTTTAGCTAATACAAACAAACTTGATGGTTTACCCACTCGAGAGCATGCAACGTATAATTGTCCGTGTGAAAAACATGGTGTGCTCAAATCTAAGCCACAAGCAGACATTGTTTGGCTTTGGAATTTATTAATAGTCATTGCAAATGCCAATCTAATCGGAAATTGAATACGCTTAAATTGAATTGGCACATCTGTGGGTATAATAGGTATTCGTGGTATTAATATATTTTCACCTCGAAACTTGCCATTTAAAATGGTGCCTTCGATAACGTTTTTCATTAATTTTTCTATGACTAATCGCGTACCGTTTCACAGCCGTGGCGGGTTCAAATTACGAAGCAAAATAATCGGAAATCCAACCTTCAATTGTAAGTTATGTGGTGGCATGCCTGGCAAATCCAGTGAGTTCAAAAACTCTGTTGGAAAATTTACAGCTTCAGTGTCATCGAAAACTGTATCAATAGATTTATATGATACCAAGTCCCCTGGCAATAACTGTTGTATCTTCAGATTCAAAATGTCAACGTCCACATTTTTTGCAGCTAAAATTGCTCTTTCTGCAAGCCACTCGAGATTTATGTAATTCGTGTGTACATCGGGAAATATTTGTTCAATGAGAGCATCTTGCGAATCAATGATTGTGCAGAAATCAGTCGCTAATTTTATGTATCCAGTTTCATCTATAGTGACTTTTCCATCGCCGATATCTAAGAGTTGTTTTGAGAATGTTTCAGCGGATGGATCTTGAAGCATTTGAACGCGTATATTTACTTTCAGCTGTACTATTTCAACATTACGCCACAATGGCGATGATTTTAAGCAGGCGTTGATTTCATCAGCGTATGTTGAACGTGGAATGACGGGAAGTGTTTGTCTGAAGTCACCTGAAAGGACTAACAGAGTGCCACCAAATAGTTTGTCGTTGTTTTTAATATCTTTCAATGTCCTGTTCAACGCCTCAAGCGAATGCTTGTGTGCCATGGTACATTCATCCCAGATGATAATTTTACACTGTTTCAGCACTGCGGCTATGGACGATTGTTTTTTTATTACAACGTTTTTCTGAATTTCACTTGGTGTGTGTGTGTGTGTCATCAAATTTTCGATCGTTAATTTAACCAACTTCCCATCAAGCTAGAGCTTTGAAATTTTGGGAATCGTTCGTACTCGCCTAACAATGCAATATTTAGACGTTTGCGATAAGTTTTAATTAATATTTTCTTTAATAATGCAGTTTAGCCCAATCACTTGGCGCGATTTCAAAAATTTGCTCCAAACTTGGCTGGGTTTTATTTATTATTATTATTATTTTATTTTTTGTTTAACTTAAGTCCGTAATACGGAACAGGGTAGCCACATTTAGCAAAATATCGCTAAGTAATTCTTGTCGCCAAGGGTGGTTGGGTAAAAATGCATTCCATTCATTTAATTTACCGGATGAATTAATTAATTTTAGTTAGTTTTAACGTTTTTATGTATTTCACTTGGTGTGTATCTGTCTGTGTGTGTATCACTGTGTCATCAAGTTTTCTATCGTTAATTTAACCAACTTCCCAGCAAGCTAGAGCTCTGAAATTTTGGGAACTGTTCTTACTTGCCTAACAATGCAATATTTAGATATTTGCATCCAGTTTTAACTAATATTTCAATAATTTTTTTAATAAACTTTGCCGCCATATAAAAATGTTGTTTTTAAAAACGTTGGTTTTTAATTCGAATTATTTATGTTGCACACTGCGTCAGGGTTATTTTGAATATTTAGTGGTAGCTTAAATACTGAATGAGCTGTTCTGCCTCCATCCAATACAGTTGCCGCAATGCCCGATGATGCAACGGCCAATGTGATGCCATTATTGGATCGTATTTCAGCGAGAATTAGAGAAATAAGGAACGTCTTGCCAGTTCCACCTGGTGCATCTAAAAAGAAGAACCCACCTTGTCCTGCTGAAACTGCGAGCATAATGCGGTCGTAAATGGTTCTTTGTTCCTCATTGATTAGTGGGACATTGCGAGTAACAATCGCCGCCATTTCTACAGTGTTGTACTGCAGTTCACGATTCATTTCAGTGTTCATTAAATCAGTTGCACCTCGATTTGGCGAATTCATACCGAAATGACTGAGTGGTAAGTTGGCAATGATAATGCAAAGATCCTCAATTGCAATCAATGCTTCATTGTACATATCGTCGCTGAATGTTATCGCTAGATCGTTACACCGTGTACGATGTTGATGCAATATATCATCAGTCATTGAATCTTTGTGATTATCCCACAATATCTCTGTTAGGGCTGGAAAACATGTAGTCAACACTACAGCGAATAGTAGACGAATTTGTATTGCTGTACAGTTCAATGCTGCTTCAGCAAGCATACATTCCCACTGATTGTCATCTTCCAGCAAGCCGAGTGCAAGGCATGCATCTTTATACGTTGTATACTGTTGCCCATTCACTTTACGTATATCTTGAAATGACAATGGGCCAGTAACATTAACCAACAATAGTCGAAGATAAAAGCACTCAGTCTGTCTTGGATTCACTGTAAATACTCGCCCCAAGGCGTTTGATTTGAATAAATTGGGACATGCATCAACTGATGAGCCTTGCTTGCGGGGTATCCATTGTTTTGTTTGAGCCCATGTGAAATAGCGTGGTACTTGTGAATAGAGTAAAGTACGTGCAAAGGCACCAAAATCATCCGCCCGATTACACAATTCATAAAATTCAGTGAATGTAGTTTTTGGTGGATTTATAGCACGATCAATCGCTGTCTCGTTCGTGAAATATACACGCTGACCGTTTTCAAGATGAACGGCTAACTGAACAACTGCTGGATCCCGTTCATGAATCGGAAAACCAAAGATACGCCAAACAGCTTCATTGGAGCTGATGCATCGACCAATTTGGTAGAGCGTTATTTCATCGTTTTTATTCACTAGAGGAGCATTCACATTGGTATTTTCCACTCTAAACACCGCCATGTCACTGCCTTTATGGACATACTTGCAAATGTATTTGAGGCTCTTCACAGAACTGCAGAACTCAACATTTAGTTATATGAGCATTGTATGTTTTGCTCAGCAGGGGCGAATATGGCACGACCCAACGATTGTCAATATCAATGTCTGTGTTCCTGATGTTTTTAATAAATGATTGTCCGCCATTATCTGGATTCCTTCGACGATATATTGGATATCCGTCGACATTTGTGATTGTATCGTTAGTGAAATCTTTAGGGAAATTTTTTGTACATTTTCCATCTGCCATGCAAGGCGATGAACGATTAAAAGTACCGCATGGGCCATGAATCATGTTTGCTGTAACAATATCAAACAGCAATTGATCAGTAGACGGATCGGGAATTTCTGCAGAAATTATATTATCTATTTCTTCAGGACGGATTTTGTCGATTAACCAAATCAAAATATGGGCATGAGGTAATCCTCGCTTTTGCCACTCAACCGAATACAGCCAGCAACGTGTGGGACCGAATACATGTAATTTAGTAATAAAATTTATTAAAGACTTCAGCTTTTGTCTAAACACACGTGCTGTAATGTCATGACGATGTATTGCATTTTGGACAGGCAACAGCAAAGATGTAATATCTGGCCATTTTGGATTACATGTGAACGTGATAAATAAACACGGTTGCCCATATTCGCGCACGAAAGTCAGAGCATCCTGTATATACTCTTGCATATGATATGGACTGCCTATGTACGATGATGGTAGAATGACAGAGTTACCAATTTCGGCGGCGTTGGCGTTGTTGACAATAGCGTCTCGCAAGTGAATGTACTCTTCCACACGTAGCTTGAGTTGATTATATCGTAAGTATCATTGTCGTTCGCCCTCTATCTTCGCGTACATGTCGACCATGAATTGTTGACAAAGCTCTCGAAATCGTAGAATGACGTTGTCCAGCCCGCGTCTAATCATCAATCTATACGCATAATAATCCTTCGAGCTAACGTTCTTGTTTGTTTCGGCTCCTGTAATAATATATTCATAAATATTAATTTAAATTAATTACGTTTAATAATTTAATTGTTTTTTTAAAAGTGTAATGATCAAATTCATAATTAATGAAGTACCTGATACGGGATCTCGTTGTTTAATATTTATGCTATATCCGTCTTGTCCCTTCCAGAAGATTAGCGGATATTGGAGAGTGTCATATGAACGGTGTGTATCAGCAATGAACTGAAGATTATTATTATTCCTACGAATCACAATTTCTTGTGCACCTGTACGATTGCCAACCATGATTCCAGCAACGTCGTCAGCAACAGGTGCATTGAATCTACGAATGTGTTCTCCAGCTGGTGTTTTATCAGGATTAATAACAATAGCGTGATTATCGCTTTCTAATTTGTGCATGTGGGATTTGAATATTTTCAACAATTCATTATGCTCATTCAATAGAGCATCCAGCTCGCTGACGATGCGTCTGGCAAAGAATGAATCAAGGTTATTGTAGCCACAACGTACATCCACCCGATTGGCTAGTGCGCTTCCGGAGTCCTCGCCGCCCATAAAGTAGATTTGTAAAAATTTATGTGGTTCGTTGGGCATTGGCAGCAATGAGCCTATTTTATGATAAACTTGGCCTCTGATTTTAAATGTAGAATTGTATTGTTGACCATTTGCATTAGTATTTTGAACTATTTCTGTTGCTCCGAACGATGTCATTTGAAAGCATGAGATGAATGTTCGAATGGACTTCAGGAACACGTTAGAATCTGGATCTGTGCCGATAAGCAAACCGTTCAATGGTTCCGGTGGTGTTTCAATTTCAGGTAGTTGTACCTTCCCTGACGCGCAACACATCCCGGCTGGTTCATTTTTGAATTTCAAAGCATGACAATACGGGCATTCTTTGTCCATAGCACCAATTACCACTTTTGAATGAGCATAATATTCAATATCGGGCTCATACTGGAATGCTAGACGCTGGAATGATGTAGCTACAAATGCTCGATGTGCCTGTTGGCGTTGTTGGTCATTTGCTCTGCGTCTATTGACAGTAAAACGGTGTGATTGTCGTTGTTCTAATCTCATGACTTCATTGCGTTCAGCTCGTGTATCGTCTAATTGTTTTTGACGCAATTGCGCCATTCTCACACGTGCTCCAGTATTTTCTTCCTGAACTTGTTCTTCGGTTCTTTAGGCTCTTCTATTTCGAATGCTTCTAGATTTATTTGTATCACGGCTCAAATTGGCCCCCTTGCGTTTTGTTGGCATATTTTCGTTATAAATAAGAAAGAATAATTTTTGATTTTATAATAAACGTATAAAAATAATTTATACTTAATTACAACTCAATACCTGTTGTTTGCTGGAACTCGTGACACGTGTTGAGTATTTTAGAGGTTATGTAAATCACTTAATTAACTGATAGTGCGAATTACACTCAAAATTAATAATTTTATTAGTTATTAATAATTAATTATATTCAATAATATTAGTTATTAATAAATAAATAATAAAGTTACTTGAGAATATATTTGATATGAGAGTTACACTGAGATAGTAAAAATGTTTAACTACTACGCTTGACGCATAAACACTAATAATAGCCGAAAACTGTAGAAGGAGTGAGAGAAGGCTTATTGTTTGAGAGAAATAGGAAACTATCTTCGTTGTCATCCCTACTCCGTGCTGTTTACTGGGTGAGAAGTGACACCGGTAGACACATGGAGGGGATAACTTACCAAGTGATAATAATTGATGTTATCGAGCGGGATAAAAAATGATAAAATTATGAAAATGACTATTAAAAAGCAGGGGTTGGTGATAGAAAAGTGAAAATTAAGGGTAGTATGTATTTTTTAATGCCACATAATAAAAAAATTTAAAAAAAAAATATTATCAAAAAAATAAAAAAAAAAAATTGGGGGGTGGACACCCCTTATCACTTAGAGGTTTGAAAAATAGATAGTAGCCGATTCTCAGACTTTTTGAAGATGCATAAAAAATTTCATAAGAATCGGTCAAGCCGTTTCGGAGGAGTATGGGAACGAAAATTGATATATGTGTGTGTGTGTGTGTGTGTGTGTGTGTGTTTTAATTATATATGTTTTAAATTAAAATTATTATGAAAAATTTGTATATTAGTACACTTATGGTTTTTTTGTCCATTTAATATTTTGTATGTTTTTATTTCTAGATAATATTTTTAACTTAATTATTTTCGTTGCTTTGATAATTTGCTAATTTTATCGATTAATTTTGTAATAGTTGTAGTTTCTTTTGCTTGATTTAATAAAAAAAAAGTTTCAGCTTGTTTTTGGAGGTTTATAATTATTAGTTTTTAGATTGATTTTGTGTAATTTAAAATTATCTTTAACATTAATAATTGTATAATTGTACATATATATATATATATATATATAACATATATATGTGTGTCTGTCGAATTGACACGGTAATGGTAACGGCTAAAATTACGAGGTACCTGTTTTAAAATTAAAAACATACCCTCTCATCAGAATTACTATTAAAGTGCATCATTTAATAAAATTTTAGCTTAATTGTAATCAACTATAATAATTGGGATCAAGGCAACAAGCGCCTGGGCGTTCGGCAGAATGAGAAACTGCCGAAACAAAGTTGGAAAGTAAAGTTACGAAAGCGCATTGCCATTGGACGCTGTAGCCAGTAAGCTAAGAAGCATATATAGCAATGGGCGGAGAGAGCGTTAGGGGGTGGGACTTCAGTTCGAAGGCGAAAACGACTTCGAGAAAGCTGTCGTCCGCGGGTTTTTGAGAGGTTGTAACTAGATAAAAATAAAGTTAAAATTAAAATGAAATAAATAGAAATGCCGTACCGAAACCAATTTAAAGAAAAATGCATTTTAAAAGTTTGAGGGAAAATTTAAACGCGAGGAGATTGAGTTTGAAAAAAGAGAATTAACATGAATTGAGCTATGCGCCACTAGCGACGCTTGGTGGTTAAAATTAGTTCTAACTTAGGAAAATGGAAAATAAAGTGCAAACAAACTTTTAAGAGCTTAAATCACTAAGATTTCGAAATTTTAAAATTTTTGAAAGTGATCGACAGTGTTACGCGAGGTCCATTTTGACCATGGGACATTGCCACTTATCGATGTGAAGTCCTGAATTTAAAAATTAAGCAGGATATCACTAATGAATTGCTTCAATGCGCTCTCAGTCTTTTTAAGACTGAGAAATGAATATAAGAGTGTCCGAGAGCGGCTCTTGGTCTTTTTTGCGATGATGCGATTGACGCATCATACGCGGGGAGTGCATTAGGTATTTGAGGGATCCTATTAAAGAAATTAAATGATTGTTTTTTAATGAACTCTAGAATTGGTTCAATATTTAGATCTTTATGCAGGACTTTGTTCCGGACAAACCAGGGAGCATTAATCATTTTCCTAAGATGGATATTTTGAAAGACGTGCAGTCGTTTCAGATGGGTGGTTGCCGCAGACGCCCAAATAGGCGACGCATACAACATGATCGGTCTTAAGATCGACTTGTAGAGCAAAATTTTGTGCCTGATCGCCAGCTTGCTCTTACGAGAAATCAAGCGAGTGAGCAATCTGCTCATTCTGATAACCTTTTGATGAGCTTTTCGGATGTGGTGGGCAAAAGTTAATTTAGCGTCTAGAACTAACCCTAGGTACTTGTATTCAGTAACCCAGGGGACGGGTTGATCAAAAATGGTGACTGCTGGCAAAAAGCCAATACACCGTTGTTTCGTAAAGAGGAGGCAAGCGCTTTTGGATGCATTAAATTTAATTTTCCAGTCAATGAGCCAGAGCTGTAAACGAGAAATGTATGTCTGCAATCTTGCAATAATTTTCCGATTGCAGATGTCTTGGGACATAATAGCAGTGTCATCAGCATACATTGCTAAATGAATGTTGGCAGCCTTCGGGATGTCATTTACGTACAAAGAAAAAATTCTTGGACTTAAAATCGATCTCTGGGGGACTCCACTAAGGATTGGACGGAAGGGAGGAGACTGCATTTTCGACTTGAACCCGAATACTACGAGAGTCCAGGAACGAGTGAATAATTTTGATAAGTTGGTCCGAAATTCCAAGTCGCATCATCTTGGAAATAAGCCCATCGTGCCAAATTTTATCAAAAGCTTTGGCAATATCGATAAAAAGCATACCCGTGGCCTTGTTATTGGAAAAGCCTTGCTGGTCGAATTGACACTCTACCTGATTAGTACCTTTGTTTTTTTAATAGTTTTGTTGTTACGAATGGCAACAGTTGAGTTTTGATCTTGCTCTTTTTTTTGTGTACGCAGAAAGTCGCTTTGAGTAATATTTTTAAGTTTTTTCGAGAAATTAATGAGTAATTTTTGCTTTAAAGAGTTATTTGTGGTTTAAAACGAAATAGTATACTTATTAGAGTTGTGAATAAAGAAAGAAGAGATCTTTCATTTAGTAAATGACAACACAAACGTTCGTATTGATATACTCTTCTGATTTCGATATTCCAAACAATATATATATATAATTATATCATTTATTTTGAAAATGGTTCAAGTCTATTTTTTGTTGCTTCGAAAAAGTTAAAGATTAGCATGTTAACCTATCAATTCAGAAACATGGATTAATTATGAAAAGTCTGGCAATGACCATTTTCATAAAAAATCAATTGAAAAAAAGTATTTGGTTTCAATTAAGAAAAATTAAGCATAACTTTAAATATATTTTGTATTGATCCAATTTTGCTAATTAGTAATAACAGAAAATAAAATAGAAGTACTGTTCTTTATTTTGAACCTTAATTATAACTATTTATATGCTGGTAAACTTAACGGAAGATATTTGCTTTTTTTTTTCATTCTCTGTACGTGGCAGTGTTTTTAAATATTCATGAGGCACAGGAGGTAGTTATATAAGATAATAAGTACTCTATATTCTCTCTCTCTCTCTCTCTCTCTCTCACACACACACACACACACACACATATATATATATATATATACATATATTGATCGCTGTTATCTTACAAAGACTGGCCATCTTTTAAATTCATATATGCCACTTTTAAATTTTGAATTTGCCCTGTACACATATCACTTCATGGAATGACATGACTTTGAGTGGTTACGTTTAGCAAATATCTCGAATTTCGCCCTACCCCATTCATATTAACTTTATTGGCGGGGAAATTATAGATTCCTTCGTTTAAAAGATATGTAATTTGATTTACCCATTGAAGCTTTTAAGGAATATAAATTTTGTATTAAAGAAGATATTAAATATCTGAATTTAAGATAAAAGAGAGTACAGAGATTATAGATCAGAAAAATTCTATTAAAAAGTTACAGGATGAGCTCATTATTTGTTATATTGATTAGGTCCCTGGAAACTATGCTATTATTTGAAGAAACTTTATGGATTTATAAGAGCATTTGATTAATAATAGTGGGTGATGTAGAAAAAACTAATAGAATTAAATCTTTATATAAAAAAAAAGAATAGTATATACACTGAATATTGTAAATTTTCGCATACATTTTTAACTCCTAAATTTCACAAAGCACTTATTACATTTTGAGCTTGGACTAATGCTTGCTAAAGCTGGAGGGAAAATCTTAAAAAAGATTTTGCGAAACTCTGTAGATGGTTTTAATAAAACTGTTGTTATCAAAAAAAGTTATGAAATTATTCATTATATAAAAGATAAATATATTTATTCTAATTATATAGTTATGATTTTGTAGATCTGTTTTATTCTATAGATTTAGAGGACGTTATCTTCGTTAATCTAAAAGAATTAAAAATTAATAGCTCTATATCTTAGGAGAAATTTCTTATTAATTTTGTTTTGAAAGAAAATTTTATTTATGAGGAAATGAACAAATTAAAGATATTACTCAGAGGGATCCTGGAATGACAGTCTTGCTAACATTTATTTATATCTCTATGTACATAGTTGTAGAAAAAATAAAAATTTCTAGTTATTCAGATATAATCATGACCTTCTTCAAATTAATTTCAACCCAGATTTTAAACCAAAATTTATTTTTATATTAGTATTATTATGGAAATGGCATTTAAGTAATTTTTTTTAAAGCCTTTTAAATTAGAATAGTATTTTTAGCTTAAATTTTTGTTAATTTGCTAACTTACAGTTTTTTATTTAATTCTGCTGTATTTTAGGTTTTTAATTCGTGTCATATAAATATGATATTATACGAGGGTTGTTCGATAAGTTCTTAGAAATTCCAAGAAATGGTGCACGCCGAAAACGGTTTGTTTTTAGTAAGTATCGTGATTCACTAAACAGCTGTCTGAGTCTCGTATTCGTGATCATGGCACACTTAAAAATTTTTTTATCATCAGGCCCATGTGATCCTCACTTTTTTCCCGGGGGGGGGGGGGCAGCATATTCACCGAAAGCTATCCAACGTTTTGATTTTTTGCTTTCCTGTGCATAACTATGAGTCCGGGTCTTGACGATGGTGACCAATCGATGACGTCGACAACTCCAAGAGGTAGGAATCAAATTTGGATATTGCAGCAAATGACTACCTAATCGAAGCTAACTTATGAATCAATGTCAAATTCGTTTCGGCTCGTTAAACAGATGGCAGCACCCAATGATAACAACAATTTACCTTGATGATTCCATCTGTCTTCAAATACTAGCACTTTTAGAACCACCCACGTATGAAGAGCCACACACACACAAACATATATATATATATATGTGTGTGTGTGTGTGTGTGTATTTGTGTGTATAATCAAATTCTTAGAATATTATTTTATTGATTAATGTGCACAAGTGTGTGTTTTCTTAGCTTGAATACGCCATTATCTTCCAATAGCGTTTTCGATCAGAATTGTAATTCAAAAACATATTTTTTTTATTCGCCACTCATGTTGAAAAAAATTCTTCAGTAGTCTTATAAATTTCGAAAAGAATTCATTATTAAAATTTTGAAATTTTAACGAAATATTTGTTACCTGTAGATACGGACAGATTATTATACAGCTTATTCATTGATTACTTACCATGAAAAGAAATGATTTAAATAAGGACAACTAGGCTGTTAATCATAATCAAACGTAATTACTTTTGATGTGATTGTTTAATTTGTTGTTTGTTGCAAATGAACATCTCTGCTGCACTGAAATATTTTATTTTTATTGCCTTGAACAGTTTAAAAAATTTCGAGCGATTAGAAAATGTTTTAATTTTCTTTAGTTTAAAAATATTTTCTTCTTTTTTTTTACTATACAACAAAATAAATGAATAATTACAAACACATATTTTTTTTTTCCTTTAAAGACTTTCAAATAGAGACTTCATTACATGAAATTGAACTTGGAAAATTTTGCGCTAATTGTTTTTGTAGCCTGTTATTACGAGTACCATTCAGATAACTTTCGTAATACTTTCTTAAATGTGATCTTTCAAGCTGCCAGTTGATAAGAATTGCGAATCAAGTTTATTTTTAATTATGTTTATTAAAACTGAAAAAAAGCACGTATAATTTTTAAATATGGTTATAACATTCTGTAAAATACTAATATTATTCATTAAAATACAAATCCCAAAATTATATACTAAGTTAATAACTTAATTACAACGTTTGATATTCTTTCAATTCAAAGGAATTTAAAGAAATTTTTAAAGAAAGAAAACTTTGTTCCAAAATATAAAAAATATTTAAGGTTTTTTAAAGGAATTGGGATAATTTTACCTCAATAAAAATTTCTCTTTAAATAAGTTGAAAACTTTTTCTGGCAACAATACAAAATTTCGAAGGACAGTTATTAAGTATATAATAATTATTTGACTATAGAATAATGTCCTATAATAAAGTGCAAATGTCCTATAATAAAGTGCAAATGTCCTACAAAGTATGTGTCTGAAATTCAATGAAGAGCGAGTGGTTCTTATCCCATATTCCGCGGAACACTCCGTGAACTTCCAGAAGGTTTTTCGCTAAAATTAAAAAAGCAAATAATTGGGGGGGGGGTATAAAATGCATGTGCTATTTTATTTTACGACTGTTACGATCTTGTAAAACAACAAGTTATGCGTGACCGTGAAAAATCTGAGAACCCCGTAATAATGATCGCAATATTCGATATTTTCAAAAATCGCTAAAAATTTCTAAATTATTACAAAAAATTCGTAGAGAGAAAATGGCTGGATGCATGTTCTGCTCCGCAATGGATGAGTCGATTGGATTGCAGTTTGGTTGAATCGGGAGGAGCTCTGTTTGATCCCTGATACACCCTGTGTCAATCAAGTCTCTCGAGGGAGGAAGCGAATATCATGAACTTTTTTTTTCAAACATGTCTTTTAAATATGTACTGAGACACGGCAGAAACGATTTTGATGAACTTTTGTTGTTATAATCAGCCACAGAGATTGAAAATCGTATATTCAAGGTTTTGATTGTTCGTTTGACCTTATCAAATTCATAAAATATAACTAGAGCTAAACCCGATTAAATTAAACAAAACAAACCGCATTAAAATCGGCTTTTCCATTTGGCAGTTACGATGACAAATACCTAAATAATTTTTTACGTTTTCAAGTGTCGATAAGAAGTTTTCTTCTTACATGGTGATCAGTATTGAAAAAAAACCAGTGATGTGATGTCGTAATATCTTATAATGGGACGAGAGTTAGATGAGGCCATGCTGCGCAAAACAAGGAAAAGCTGGGATCTAGACGTGAGAAAAAGTTGAAAAGACAAACGAGTGATTAATATTTTAATGGCTCAATAGCCAAATGCAGCCATGTTGCACCAAAAAGTCAAGATCTAGACGAGAAAAAGAATTGAGAAAAAAGATAAAATTGGTTGACAAGAACAGTCGAAAATAGAGAAGGATCTCTAGGGTATCCCTGGGGTGCATCACCCGTGTTTACCAATGGCAGTAAAGATTACGAGGGTCCCTCGGGGTCATGATGTCTGAAACACATCAGAGATTATTAATTGGAAGTTCCATCGAGAACTTTGGTAAATTAGAAATGCTAATCTGATTGTGATAGCTCTAGTTATCCTAAGCCAAACAAGTGGCTAAATTTAAAAAGAATAATTTGTTTTTGAAAAATAACAAAATAGTTACTGGATGTTTGAATCACAATCCTTGTAGTTAGTGATTGATTTTATTAACGTCGCTCTAGAAGCAACGCGAGAACTGTTGGTGACGGAATTCATAATTTTGAATTTCGGTCAGGTGACGAGGACGACACCTGAGCTGGAACCTCCTTCTTCAAACTTCCACACCCAACCGAGGTGGGGGGGCTTGAGATATCTACCAGTTTTAACATGCATCAGTCCCTCCACGCAGCGGGTCTTAAGTAAGATCGAACCCGCGACTCCTAAAACAACGCTGGCCACAGGATCCTGACCACTAGACTACCGAAGCCACAAGGAGAATCAATTAAAAAAATTTTTTCATTTGATAAATATCATCGATTGTTTGAAAACTGTTTAAAAAGTCAGCCCAAAGAGAACGTTCAGAATGGTAAATGAATCTATGTACCTTAAGTAAAATATAACAGAGCGATAAACTATCGATTTTGGTTCTTTGAAGGTTTCATATGAATTCAATCTTATTCACAGCCTCCGTTCCATATCGTGAAGAATTGTCTTCTTCAAGGTCGGGTATTGGCATTTTTTTTTTTTCTTTTCCGGTTTTGTGCGCTCTAGGTAATTCCTATTTTTGGCTAATGACATAGAGAGGGGAGAGAAATATTTTTGTAAGTTCTGACTGTTTTTATTTTTCAGGTACGTATCGAGTATAAGAGTGGATGATTCAATTTTAGTTGTTTTAGTGGTGGGTATTATGGTAGAGATGCGGAGAATTTGGAGACTGTAGATGTCGAAGATGGTATTGGATTGAAGGGAGGTGATTGGAGGACAATGAATCTTTGGGATAATTGGGAGGCAACTGAAGGAATGAGAGGGTTTATCGACCTGATCATAAGAGAGTTTTAAACAAAACAAAAAGCAGTTGCAGGAATCTGAATACCATTCATTTCAACTTGGATTATTTGGATATTAAAGATGAAATTATATATTGATAATAAAGATGAAATTGCGAGTTGTTCCTGAAAGAAATAGAATTCAATAGGTTTTGAGGCAGTGTATACCATCATGGAAAATAAAGGAAGCTTTAACCAAACTCTGTCATCAGATCCAAGAATATGGTTTGATCGTATCAGAGCGTTAAGACTCTCTTTAGCAAGGAAGCCAAATATTAAAACGCCATAATATCTGGTCCCTGTGGGAATCCCTTTTGGTCTAATTGATAAGAGCACTGCAAAGTTTTCTCCGTACCGACAGATTGAGGGTTCAAATATTCCCTGCCCTCGAGGTCAGACGACCTCCTCTCTCGATACGGCGGGAAAAAAACATCTCTCCCGCTGAAGTGGTGACTGAGGACTTAAACGGACATTAAATGGCAGTACAGCCTAGAACTACTGGTTGTATGCACACCCGACGCAATACACTTGCCTCTGTGTGTCTAACTAAGACAACCGCGCATGAATCACAACTAGTGATATACTGTCTGCGGTACATGCGTCAAATAGACTCGCCATATGAACTCGAGACTGCCAATGACGTCCAATAAAAACTGCTCATAAAAAGAAACTCAACAGGGAGGGGATTGTACATCAATGACAGTAATGTCTAGAAAAAAAAACTCCTCTAAAAATATATTCCTATAGTCAGAAAAATACTGAAGGGATAGCATGTGCTTTGGCTCTCTTCTACAAAGTTATCCTATCTTGATCTATCCCTCAAAATCGAAGGCATCCTGCCTCTCACCAGATTGGACAACCGAAACCGTTCCCTCCCCAACCTCCACTGTAACAGCTGCCTACAATATTCAAATATACTTTTATAAACTCTTAAATTGCAATTTTTATCCGTAAATACTTTTAAAAACAGAGAAAATAGCTAACTCCTCATTTCAAATTATTTTTTAATGTTTAAATTCCGGTACTAAGCCAATAAAGTACTGTGTCAAGATATTTTTGCAACTGAAAATAAGACATTTAATCTTCTTTTATATCTTTAAAATTGTACAATTACATAACTTTTATGCATTTTTTGTCTTTTAAGATTTTTAAGTTTGTGTCCATCGGGACCGTCAAGGATCATTTTATTTTCACCAGAAAATATAATTTGCTTCCAAACATCGTTCTATGACGTGACATTTATAACACATTTCAGTCTTTCTTGTCGATGACGTTTCAATAATTACGGCGTTTTCTTCATTTTCATAAACTTTATCATTGTATTTGCATTAAGTCCAACTATGACATGTGAAATTGTTTGCAGAAACGTTCTGAAGTTTTACGAATCGAAATACCGTCTAAAGGCTTCCGTCTACCGACCATTTTGATTTCGTAGGCGTATGTTAATCCAATTGAATTTCGACTACCGTTCTCAAATCTTTTCGATTTGATCAATTTGAATGCAATAAAGTGCACCCGAAAGAGCAAAAAATGATGAATGCCTCTGCGGACTTACTTTTGTTCTCCAATTTCTTAAAATATTTTTATCCCTATTTTAATGATTCATTTCTGAGTTTTCTGGTCTTTAAAAATGTTTTAAAAATCAGAGAAAAAAATTATTTGATATTAGAATGTTCCATACTGAAACATACGAAGGTTTTTTTTCCCTTTTTGCTGAAACGTTCCAAAATTTTACGAATCGAAAGGCCTTTTTTTAGTTGATTGTTGGAAAATTTTTGTCGATCATCTCGTGTTGTCAAAAACCCTTTTCTTCCAAATCGTTCTATTTTGTTTGAATCATCTTTTCTAATTTTGGCAGTTTTAGGGAGCTTCATTCACCTAATTATTTTTATTTTAGATTTGTCAGTACCCTTATAAAATACAAATTTTTTCACTTCCCCCTCAGACAACTCTTTTCCCCGCGCCATCTTCAAACAAGTCGTGGACAACACAATCAAACCTTTGCTTCTCTGGTCATGGGGTCAGGAAATACTAACGCATGCGTTTCATAATGATTCTGACGTGACGTATAATGTGCTAAGGTGGTCTCTTAATTTCTTAACAGACGCCTATTCAATAGTTAGAAAAACGAACAAATAGTCCAAATACAATTTACACTAATTTTTAAAGTTGTAGTTAGGACAGAAAGTGTTCAACGATATATTATACTCACACTAAGAATTTGTATATTATGACTTCTTTTTCAGAAATGCACGAATTCGTTAAGTGGTCTTATAATTTCATAACCCACTGTATTGCAGTATTACGTAATAACACGAAGTCTTATATAAAAAAAAAAAAACAAGTTCACAAAAGGAAATATTATTCGATTATTCTCGATTAAATAGTCAAAAACTTCACAAATCAAATAAAAGAGACTCCAGATAAAAGATATCACACAACTTATGAGCTATCTTCACGGAAAATATAAAGTGGCCCTCTTTCGAAAATCTCTCTTAACTCACTTGAATGCTAGCTTCAGTCTCAATTTACTCGAGCAGACAGAAAAGCTTCTTGAACAGAACGCCTTCGACTCTTAATATTCCAAACAATTTTGTTACAAATGATTAATTACAATAAATCGCTTCATTTTACAAACATCTATTGGCCTGTCGTTATCGTCTGTCTCCCTTCTCGTTCCTTTCAATTCTACTTCGCTTATATAACTCCGTAATTAACTCAATTCATGATATTTATTATCGTCATCTAATTTACGTAATCACAATTCCTTTGGCTGAAAAAAAGAGTTGTTATGCCATTCAAAAGACCCTGAGGTGAGTGAGGAGAAAACCGCTCAACGTCAAAAGTGGAAAATGTGAGAGGTTACGACAATGGTTAAAATATGAGAGGCAAAAAAATCGAGAATTAAAACTTTATGTCCTGGAGTATTTTATGTGCCTACTCACTCCTTAAATTTAGTAATTAACATTATCCCAAAATTTTCATCGAAGGCAGCGAAATTTTTAAGTGTAGCTCAAAACCTATATACATTTTTTGTTATCTCGTCGACCTTTTGGTGGGCTACACTAATCGAACACCTCAATACTCTTACATTGAAGCATAGAGCAACATTCAATGGGAAATTCATAAAGATTCCTTACAACTTTCGCGTTTTTGAATGAGAAATATTTCTACAATGTTTTATGAATTAGTTATGCCAATGGCTATATAGATAATATACCCGTGTTGCGCCAGAGTGTGAAAGAATAGTCCCACTGTAGCTCATGCTTATAGTAAGAGGTGACTAAAATGGATACCCAGTCTCTGGGAGTATAACCGGTCACTCTGCCCCAGGGGATAATATTAAGAGACCTCAGGGGCTTGCCTTCTTTTGGTAAGTACGGGCATCATGACTTCGAGGCATCCCAGTGATCTTTTTTTTCCCCATGGGGTTTACTGTCTTCGATAAACACGGGTGACTCGCTCTCTCGGAATACCCTAGGATCCTTCTCTATTTTAGACCCTCCATCTTATCAACCAATTCTTGTCTTTTTTTCAATTTTCTTCAAGCCTTACTTTGTTCGGCGCTCCCCATGTGGCTCTTGCGTCATTAAAATACTATCACCTGAAATAAACAGTAGAATTTGAGATGACGTCAGCAGTTCATTGACCACAATAAAAAAAATAAGTTTTTATGCTCGATCAATATTTGGAATAAAATCTTGCATCATATTAATCCAATAAGTAAGTTACTTCATTCTAAAGATTTTGATTTATCCCAAACCTCTGATTTATTAAATAGCTCATTATTTTTTTTTAAAGAAGCAAGATCGATCGAATCATTTGACAGCAGAAAATTTATCCAGCGATATCGATGGGGTAAGGCAGCTCTTCTTGAATCGTTTTCCCTTTTCTTACTATGTCGTGAGACGATGACGAACCACTTGCTCATTCTTACCCTGCCCCCGAGACGACACTTTTGAACAACAAATTTCTGCATATGGACGATTATGCAAATTTATGAGCAGTTTCACACCTAAGTAGCTATCACAAGAGCACACTCTCAACAACAGCACCAGCAACGGCAGAAGAGGAAAAGGAGTTATCCCCTGCCGATCGAGCATGCTGTCCTGATGATTCTGTCCTGCTCCTCTCCTGAACCTACGGGGATTCACCTCTCTTTATCGACGGCCCGTTGACTTCATCCTGTATCTCGTCTGGATGATCGAATTTTACTTGTATTCTTCCAAGAGTATGGTCGACATTTATTCTTCCATGACCAGTTCCCGCCACGCAATCAGTATCACTTTCAGTTATGTTTTAACTATTAATTTGGTAGTTTAGCTCTAACTCCATAATAACATTCTCATTCCACTATCTTTACTAAATGACAAATAAATGATGTTTTAAACGCAGAGAGTTTCGAAACTCATGGCGAAAATTTAAGGCGCGATAGAAAATATCTAAAGCAGAAATTTTCAACCTACAATGCATAGGCGGAGGGCAAGCGGTAAACCGCTAGAGGCGCTGTAACGGAAAACATAAAGCCCGAGTTTTCTTACTCATCGTGTTTTCTACCATGGATTTCAGAAAGCATGGCATTTTCTCGATTACAGTACGTCGCCTCCTGAAATCCACGTCTACGCTCAACTCAGATGAATGCCGGATGGAGCGAGCAGCTAAATGGCTCATCAATAAACTCGAAATAGCTTAGAATAACATTTGTCATGCGCGCCCAAGGAGTTCAGAGAAGCGACGAATTCTCTTACCATTAAACACATGAAAGTAGCCTGAAAAGTTTTTAAGAAAGAAAACATTCCAAACCAAGAAACAGAACCCTCCAATCCCGACTTGATTAAAACCCTTCGTAGATGCCTCGAACTTTAGCTCTTACCGTCTGCGGTAATAGCCTCAACCGCGGCGTCGAAGCAGCCCCTCACAATTTCCCATAAAAATCCCAGACTGAGGTTCGCCTCCTCTCGACCCTTGGGAACTCGCGCCCTGTTTGGAGACTCAAATACTCTCTCGCATCTCTCCCACACTCTGATTTCAGTTACTCTTCCCTGGGGGACGGTCTCCACTCTCTCCCTCACTCTAATTTGAAACTACCAGGTGACCAATTAAATTCAATCAAAACTAAAAGCGTAATATCTGCGTTTGTAGCAAAACCTGCACAAACAAAACTTGGGAAGTGGAGAATGTTCTCAGAATGTCATACAAATCTTTCGAAATTGCAAAATCGAGATGAAGATTTGCTTGCTTGCTATCAACACCCTACGACTCTTCATGCAGACATGAACCAAAGATTTGAAGACATTCTTAAATTGGATATTCCTGACTGGGTGTGGTACCCTTTTGCGCGTGGACAAACTTAGAGATCTCAAATACAGAGGAATCCATACTAACACAGGAGTATCTTATTATGACCACAAATGAGGAACTTAACAACTCAATGTTTGAACAAGGATACCATAAATTCTGGTTACAAAAACAGATCCCAATTTCTTATCCTGCATCATGGGTTATTGTACAGAAGTTGTTGACTGCTTTCCTGTCTGCTTATTTGGTAGAACGTGATTCAGAGCCATTATGAATCTCATTACGAAAAAAAAAAATTAAAGAGACCGACTAGAAATTAATGATCGTGGGGATTTGCGGTTGCTACTCATAAATATTGAGCCGGACATAAATACACTCTTAACGCCTCATCAAGTTCATCCAAGTCCTTAATTTTTTTAAAACAACAAAACAAGTTGTAATTTCAATAATCACTTCTTCAACTAAATGTTTTTATTTGATTAGTAATTTTTATACAATGCATTTATGCAGCTTTTTCGCTTCAAGGTCCTTGGGCAAATGTTGACTATAAAAAGGGGTCCGAGGGTCAAAAAAGTTTGGGAACCGCTGTTCTAAAGTGATGATACAGAATTCTGTTTCATTCTTACGTGTTTTCAACTGAAGTTGAGTAGATTTTGATTTATATATTCCATTAAATTATGGCACAAAAGCTGAATAATGATGGACGTGTGCCACAAAACTAACCAATAGTCCTAAAATTTTTAAAAATGGATTCGCTTTCACTTATAAACTCTGCCCTATAAATTTACATCTAATTCTGATGCACAAAATCCTTCTGGGTAATAGGAAACACATTCAGTCCTCTAATTGTTCACATCGGAGAAAAACGGTCGTGAGACTTCTAGTGCTCCTGCAACTCCTAGTGCTCCTGCAAAAAAAGACTAGAGACTCCTAGTGCTCCTGCAAAAAAAAAAAAAAAAAAAAGAAAAAACGTCATAAAAGATGGTGATTCCTCTGACTTCTGAATTTAAAATAATAAAATAATTATTTAAGAGACACGTCAATTCAAAATTGTCTTAATGGATATTGCAATGTTGGCCATTGGGTTTGAATTAAGTAATAAATTAGATTCGAAAGAAATTGGCCGCAATTTTGTAGAAAAGAAACTTCAAAAGAGATTGTTTTAATTTAGATTAAAGTTCTGTATATTATTGTATTAGTTTTGTTTATTATTTTAAATTATCTCTGGAAAATAGTAGGTACTAGTTTTAATTTGTAAATCAACATTCGTCAACTCGTTAAAAATGCAAATTTTGTTTTCCAATAAAACGATTTTCTGTGAATCTATACTAGCATTATCGTCTCGATTCAATTATACATCATTTTCTCCTGGTTAGCATGGTTCTTTTATAATTCTACGGCAACAGAAACTCTAGAGTTGGACTTGATGCTAATTTAGAACTGTGTCTCAAAGTCCTCACATAGTGTGGAAGTTAGTAGAGAGGTGCCAGCTCAGATGTTGTCCTCTGAAACTCTTTGGGCTCAAAATTAGGAGATCCAATCACCAAAAGATTTCGAATAGCTCAGAAGTATCTCTAATTAAAACCAACCAATCTTTTCTTTGTTTCGAAGAAATTAATATTTTGGTGAAACATTTTCCATCATTCATTGAAGAATTTCCAAATAGAGTATTTACAGAATGTCTATCATTAGTTGAGAGACCTACCACACACAAAATTCCAAAAATTTTCATTTTGCAGTTCTAAATCAACCAGATAACTATGAAATAAATCCTGTTTGACCGCACTCGTTATATTTGGATTAAAAATGGCCAAATTCGTGTCTTCTGTCATGAAAACCCATGAAATTGCTTAAATGATGGACTAAATTCATGTGACGTCACGATCACATGATATCTTGACCACGTGATACTCGCCGATGTAAACAAGTATTGTATTCGCTTGTTTTGCACTGTGTTTGTGTAATGTGTTGCACTTCATAAGCTTAAGTAAGTTACATTTTACTAAATATACTACCTTTTAATTTAATGAAAAATAATCACAAAACTTTATTTTATATATTTTTTACCCTAAATAAATGCAAAAATCAAAATTTTGGATTATTGTAACATAAAGGTATTGAATCATTATTTTATCAACAACCTGAAATAATTCCTACAAATTTATTTGGTTTACATACAGACATTTTGTTATAATTATGAAAACATCCTAATTTAATGGCAATTTTCTAGTATTTAAAAAAATAATTTTTACTTATCTTCTTTAAAATTTAATTTAATAATATTATGTGAGGAAATTTTGTAGATTTTTAATATGTTAGTACTTGTTTTTAACATTTGTTAAAAATTATTGATCCACACAAAATTAACCAAAGAATTTCAATCTCAGTAACACTTCTCTGACAACAAGTCCTTATCCTCTATCTCCCTTCCATTAATTCTATTTCTTTTTTATATTATTGTACTTATATCCCTTTACTTCTATCTTCATCTAATATACCTAATCGAGCTTCATTTTAGTTGGGAAGAAATTGTGATATTATGCAACTCAACTCGATAAGTCTCCGAGGATAGTGAAGAGAAAATCGTGAATAGCCCAACATCCCCCTTTTAGTTAAAGTAATTGGACTCAGAAGCACATAATTTCTTGAAAATATATGGAGAATTTGAGGTATTAAATACGCTACCTAAAACAGTCCTCGAAACCCAATACGCAATTATAGAAGAACAATTATAATTGCGTAACAAAAAATTAATAATTATTTTGCATTTTATCTGCTCCAACTTCTCAGAATACCATTATTTTAATCCGATTTTAATAATAATGTCGAAGGCTGCCATTTATTAGACCAATGGCTACAACTCAACGAAAAATCGTGTGTATCAGATTGCATTAGTAATATTGCGAAGACAATTTTTACATGCTGTTATAAATTTTGGAATTTAACACGTTTTTTTTAGAAATAAGATATTCCAAAAATGACTATCAGATCCTGTACTACAAATTATTTTTAGCAAAAAAAGTTTACAAAATGGATTGTCAAATAACTGTATAACAGATTCTTTTAAGCAAGAAGAAATTCCAAAAATGATTGCTACGTAACTGCATAACAGATTATTTTTTTCACAATAAAAGATGCGAAAAAGAGCAGTTAACTGTATTGCATATTATTATTTATCAATAAGAGATTCCCCCAAAATGATTGTCAGATTGATGTATTACAGGTTGTCTTTTTAACAATAAATGATTTCAAAAAGGATTGTCAAATAATTGTATAACAGATTGTTTTTTAACAATAAAAAATACGAAAAAAATTATCAAATAACTATATAACAGATCGTTTTTTAACAATGGAAAACATGAAAAAGGATTGTCAAACTACTTTATTACATATTATTTTTAGCAATAAAATATTCCAAAAACAACTGTCAAATAACTGTATTATAAATTTTTTTTACCAATAAGAGAATTCAAAAATGATTGTCTAATAACTGTATCACAAATTGCGATTGATGATTGCATTCATAATATTACTGTAAAACAATTTTAACATATTATTAATTTGACAGCGATGAGTTTTTGAGTTAAATACATCTTTTAACAATAGGAGATTCAAAAAAGGTTTGTCAGACAATTTTATTTACTTTTCTTTCTCCGGAAGCAATACTAAAGATTTAGAGTTTTTAGAAGAAAGGTCACGAGTGGCCAGTAAAAAGCCAAGTGATTATTGATAATATTTTTTTCTTTTCAACATTTGCTGGAGATTTTGATTACTTAGAATACTTGTCATTTAGATCTGTTTTTAAACGAAAAAGCTTTAAAACGAGAACAGTTTCGTTCCCTGGAGGTGAATACAGTATCACTGAAAATAGGCGATTTTTCAGTACCATTAAAAGGCGACACTAAACGGTGAGATTTATACAAGACAGTAAAAAATACATTAACATTCGTATCCTGAATGGGTACCACATTTCTATAATATATTTCATAATAGCTCCCATGTATTTCAATTTGACACCTTATTTTTTTTAAATGTTCTTCAAATAGTTACATTTGTTGAGTTGATTACTTCCTTAGACATGTGTTTAGATTTTTTTTATTGTATCAAAAAAGGATATTTTACTTGATTGATTCTTATATCGACGACCCATCTCACTAACATGTTCAGAAATATCTAAGAAAAAAAATTGATATTTTTGGATTAAATATATATATATATATATATATATATATATATATATTGAATGGATTTTCTTAAATTTTAAATATACCCCAATTAAAACCTAAGCTCAAATTTGGCAATTGAAAATTCAGAATCCTATTCAAAAGTTTTCATTTAAGTAGGTGTTAAATTACTTTATTCATATTTGGAAACTACACATATGTGATTAGTATACTAGTCCATCTGTTTATATAAGCATAATTATATTTTCAAACATAAATAATTATGTACTGCATTTATAGCTTTAATATTTTACACAAACCTTATAAACATAGCAATCTCAACAATACTGAATAGAATTATAAATTCAAAAATTAAATTTGATAATTTTAAATTTTACCATTCAAATTCCTTATAATGTTACAAATACTGTGCAAGAACTTAAAATTTGCAATCGTTTATAAGAAAGAAAATTATGAGTACTACATAATCTCATTCAGAAGTGTTGAAAATATCAACTCCATAGAATAGAGTATATTTTGAGGAAAACATACCAGAATCTTAGAAAAACACATTTTGAGAAAAACAGATACTTTTTCTATGAAGAGGCACGTGTGTTTACTGCTTTAAAATTCAATTATCAAAGGTTTTTTCCCCCCTTAATTTTTGATAAGTACATGTATGGAATTAGCGAAGCGCCCTCTAAGTAAAATTTTTAAAAAATGCAGAAATTATAAAGCATTTTAATATCTCAATAACCTTAAAAAGAGAAGATTATTTCGGAATGCGATCCTCTTAAATCGTGTCACATACGGTAATTTATTGGATACAATGGAGGGTGGGATCAAAATGGTATCGAAAATAAAAATGACGAGCTTATTTATTTTTTTTTTTTTCTTAGCTCAGAGGACTCAAGGAAAACTTACCTAAACAGGATCTTGAAATTTTTCGAAACGTAATTATCCAGTTGTCTACAGATCAACCCTCCCAAATTAGTTCTTGAAATATTTTCTGATTGCATTTAAAAAACAGAATTGTCCAGGAAATTTTTTTCTTGAACAGCTTCTTAAACAAAAGCACCATTTCTTAAATAATCACTGACGTTATAATTCAGAGATCGCGAACAGTTTTAATATTCTATGTGTAAGAAAACATTGCTAATATATGTATTATTGTCATAAAAATGAATATCACAGAAAATTCGAAGGTATTATTGTGTTTATTGCATTGGCTAAGAATTCTTAATAGTTTCTTTTCAGCAGCTCTTTTGCCCAGAAATTAATTTTAATATAAAAGTTATAAATTAAAATTAAAGATTTAAAAGTTATTTCGAGTCAACAAATAGAAATTAAAAGTTTCAAAACTAAATTTAAACAAGCTGAATTGTTTAATATCTGTAACTAGTTATTGTAATTAGTTACTTGTTAAATTTAACTGTAATTAGTTAGTAATTGCTGTAATTAGTTATCTTAATTTGTAACGTTACAGTTCGAAGCTCGCGCTTGCGCATCGAGTTCAAGGACTGGCAATTCTCCGTTGCAAATTCAGACCATGGCGCCATCTGTTGTTCTTTTAATGAAGTAGCCCTCATAAATGTTTCATGACATGATTAAATTTCATAAAATCATTCCTAATTCGTCCAATGTCGTTTTACTGTCGATTTTGTAATATAATTTCATCGGAAGAACAAATGGATGTATAACTAAATCACAAAAAACCGTACGTAAAGTAAAATCACTTTCTCCTGCAACAGAATGCTACTGCAAGAGAGACCGATTTACAAGGGCTCGGGAGAATGTAATGCGTTGAACGGTGAAACCGGTCCTGTGGCAACGACGCTCGCTCGCTGTGAGCAGTCGTTTACTTTCGCCGCTGTAGCATGAGCCTTCAAGGCGGCAAAGGTATGTCAGCGCAATTTATGGTTGTTTTAAAATTCTTCATTTTTTTTTTTTTTTTTTGTTAAATACACACAATAATCAAAATAAAGATGTCATTAAATTGGTTCGATGCCACTAATTGCACCCGCACTGGTAAGAATTCCTCCACCTTATACGACGCATAAAATGATCTTTAAAAAATCTACATTCGAATGCGACTTTTGAAAGAGAAACCTGCAATACAACCTGAGATGAGAATGTCTCAGTGTATTGACTCAACAATTGTCACAATTTTTCAGAAACAATTCTAAGATGAGCTCATTTTAAAAAGCGCTGTCTTGCGTGAATGCACAATGTAACCCAGGGATGGTCATCTGGAGGGTACGACGAATGCTATGCACCGGAGCCACACGATCGAGGGCCCCAACAGGATCAAGAACTAAAATAATGTACTCTTGCACACGAAAACGTGACAATATTCCTATCGATGTCAGTGTGACTTAAAGTTCATTTTATTGTAAACATTATTGCAGTAGATCTATAAATTTCGATAATCTTCAAACAAATTCCTGATGATGCGAATAGTTGGTTTTTGTTACTTGATTTGGGGAGCTCCCGAGCATCCCCACCTAAATGGAACTTTTTAGTCAAGCACGTGTGCAGAACACTTAAATGCACTTGCAATATTAAGCATCGAGAAACAAATTGCAAAAAAATTTAATTTTTCGGAAGTAATTAATGTAATAGCAAAAACAAAATCACACATTAAAAAACATGGTTTATTATTATTTTTTCGTGCTTTTATTTTTTTTTTTTTTTTTTAATTTCACAAAAGATTTAGGGCTCCAAGAAGAGAGCTGCTGTGCATTAGAAGACGCGGGAAGGGAATGCGATGTGCGGATCAAGCGAAATAGCAGCAACCAGTCTATCTGCATGACGCCTAAAATATTTGACCCAGAAGCGTATGGTTCCAGACAGACTGACTGCCTTGGTGTGTTTTGATCGCTAATAATTTAACACCTGCATTGTAGTGTAACTGTTCGGACAATTTTGTTTAGCCTATATTTCGTACAAATATATTCAATTCAAAAAATATATAATTTCCCTTAATTTATTGTAGAAAGATTTGATTTTTCTAATGGGGCTCGGGAGGATGAGTAGAGGTAAAAGTAATAATAGTTTTTAACGTGAGAATTCGAAAATTGATGTTAAAAAATCCAAAATGTAAACGAAAAGGTGATAAATCGAAATCATTCATCACATACGCACACATTTGCATATATATATATACAGTATAATTTCACTTAGCGATATCCTCTATAACGATAATTTTCCCTACAACGATGGTAATATTTTCTCTTCCATCACAATAATTCACTTTATAACGATATTTTTTTTCAAAATCCAAGTGATGTCTACGAATTAAAGGCTACACAAAGAAAGTCTAAATAAAATGCGGTTGGACCGTTGGATGAATTTCTAAAGTTACACTCTTTGTCGAAAAAATTCATCGAATTGCATTGCTCTTGCTGATTTATAATGGGGAACACAAATTTCAAAGCTAGCAATGGATGGCTATCAAGGTTTCGAAAACAACATGGGATATTTGTCCATGGGTTACATGGTGAAGAAAAATCAGTGCTACTGGATGACATACGTACATAACGTCAGAGAGAAAAGAGTAAAATTTAAAAAAAATATTGAAATGTTGATAATGTTTATGACGCATATGAGACGGAGTTATTTTTCCAGATGGTACCTGAATTAATATAAACTTTCAAAGGAATTAATGAACCAAGATGTTTCAAAAAATTTAAGAGCATACCAGCAGACTACACTATAAGCAAGCAAGCTTGAATAACTTCAAAAATATTTAAAGAATGGTTGTTGAAACTACTAGATAACGATACGAGATCGAGGAAGAAAAACATTGCTCTTTTAACTGACTACAACTCTGCACATAAGCCCATTCTAAAACTGCAGAGTGTAGAAGCTTACTTTTTTCCACGAAAGACTACTGCAGCTAATGGCATTATAAAATGCTTCAAAGGGTATTACAGAAAAAGATTAGTGGATAAAATTGTTTCTAATATTGATCAAAAGCACACAGTGCCTGTTACTGTTACTGTAAAAGATGCATGTGGATGGGTTCTTGGGAGTTAGTTGGAAATGAAGCCACAGTCCATATCTAATTGTTGAAAAAAGCTGCTTCATTCAAAAAAACGAGGAGAGTCAAAGTGATACTTCTTGTGGATATTCTGAGGGAGAAAATACCATGTCTTCAAAATTCCTTGGCCGATAAAACTGTTAAAAAGTTTGAAATATATGTTCATGATTATTTAAATGTCGATGATAAGTACAAATCTTTTCAGAACCAACAGGTGAAGACCTTCTTTTTGAAACAAGAAGTGATAACTCTGAAGTAGAAGAGTTAAAAGATAATGATGATATAAATGAAAAGGATTATTCCACTACGGTAAAGCAAAACTTATCTCTTGGAGAAGCAGTGTATTCCACTGATATTCTTTATAACTTTATTTCTAACTTACTTTATGTACCAGAAGAGCATCTAAATTATTCAGATGCATTTCGTTTTGCATGAGATTGTCTCTAGGTAATGAAAAAAAAATCTGATTTCTTTTCGCAGAATTCCAGATAAATAAGGATTAATTAATAGGTATATATTTTCATTTATTTATGCTATCTAATAATTTTTACAGAAAAAATTTTAAGTGTTACTTATTTATATATAAATTAAATTTATTGCTTAAATATGGGGTAAGCATTTAAAGTAGCAGTAGCAGGAATCCTGGGCAAAACCCACTGAAACTTATGGGGGGGGGGTAGAAATTGCTGAACACTGTGAGCATGTTGTTCTCACTCCATTTAATATAGATTATTATTTGCGTGAACACGAGGGAGTGTTGAATAAAAAGCAGAGCCCCTCTAGTGATGCCCCTGGATAAGAAGAACAAAATTCTTTTCGTTCCAGTATTGATTCTCTCTATCACGATAATTCTCTTTTGAACTTTATGTTCTTTTCACCCCCAAGATATCGTTATAGAGGCAGTTAATTATATATATATATATATATATATGGGAATCGAACTTGACTTATCGCCTAGAACGTCTCACCACCAGAGGGCGCTGCTACTGTCTCGGCGACAAGCCGCTAAGGGAAAGAAGACGTTTGCGCGGGAAGACGCCATTACGAAGTGAGAGTGGGCACACGGAGTGTCTGAGACATATCACTGGTAAAACTGTTTTACAAAATAAGTGCACGGAGCACAACCGTCTGACTGAAATGAACTGTCTTCATATATCTGTATTATGAACATTACTTACGCTTTTCTCAATTTACTATATTCAAGTGTCTGTACATATTAATCGCTGTAAATAAGAATAAATAACTTAGTATGAACGGAAGTATCATCATTGTGAATACCCGTACTTCATATATATATATATATATATATATATATATATATATATATTATATTTTTCTATATATAACTACATTACTTTGGTATTGTTCTCAGCGCAGCAGCGCGTCTCCGACTGTCTGGTAGGAATGATCTAATTTCTATGATCTGATAATTGTAGACGTTATAAGAATATTGAAAATAGAAACATGCCTCGAATTACGTTAAATATTTACTCTTTTGCGATTACTTAAATAAATATACTATTTATTGGCTTTTAATCTTGGTTTCTGTCATTAAAAGATTGAGAAAAATAATAATCGGAAACGATATGAAAGCAGAATCTTCAGCAATACATTTTTCAGAGTTTGAGTTTAGTTCTTATTCAAATCTCTCCCTCCAAACAGTTGTGAATGTCTCCATCTTTAGCCAAACTGACTTGCCAAAATATAAAGAAAAACATACTATGTAAAAAAAAAAAACAATTTTGGAAGAATTTGAAATAAGATATTACAGAAAAACAATTAAAGCTCCTTTAAATCCTATTTGTGTTTCACAATTTGAAAATACAACAAAGAGAAGCCATTTTTTTTTCAGCTCGTAAAAAATATTTCTCAGTTCGTTACAAAATCTCATTTCTGATTCTGTGAATCAGGATTCAATAGCATGTGAGTGTGCAAATATTTGCACTCAGGCGCTGGCAACTAATAAACGACCCCCAAATTTGAAAACGATGCTTTACACTCCGATTCAGAAATTAAAGTAATTTTTTCGTACTTAAAAAGAGTTTTTAAAACGTTAGATCTTTTCATCGGGATAGATTTCGCTGTCACCGTATCCGAGAGGTCTTGGCATAATATTAAATATGTTGGGTTTTAAAGGCCTGACATTGGCGCGGTGACTCCTTTAAGTAGTTTGGTGGCAGCTTAGATGACTTCCTCGTGACTTAAAAATGGTTTAAAATTACGAGATCTATCGCCAATAACCCTAGTATTGCTTCTAAGTGTGGTGTTAATAAACTAAAGATCAAACGATTGATCTCAAATCGGTAATAATAGTGCAGTGTTAATTGAGGATATTTAAAGAATCGCTTCATTATTTCCACTGTAAGACATTGCTCAATTTTGTTATTTAGATACGTTTTTCATGTTATTTGTTGATCACGATTGCTTAATTGTAACAGCAATGATCAAGATGTCTGTCGGTTTCATGTTTCGAAGCTGGAATATAGTCTTTAACACAGTTCTGTGAAATTATAGAGAATTCTGCACTTTCAATTCAACTGAGAGTCAAGGTCGTCGCATGATACCATATGGCTAGGATTGGGGGTCAAAAAAACAACTTGTTCTTTCAAACATCTAAAAGAGCGAGAACACACGAGTCAACTGTCTCCCAGAAACCTTTTCTTTGCTGTTCTGAACTATTTAAAGTTGTTATTGGTTTTGTGTTGTCGTTATTCCGTAATAGTTACTGTGTGTTTCCTGCCTACAGCATTTAAGCGCGAATAAGCCCCCAATCCTCAAATATAGTTTTAGAGATCGAATGCCTTTAAAAAGGAAACATATTTTCTGTATAAGTAAGGAGCATGAAACACATGAAGTATCTGGTTTTATTTAAAGTAAAAGCTAGTATGTGGTGCAGGGGGAGGAGAGGAAAGTTATCGGGGAGATTAGTGGTAGATTGGTTTCCTTAACGTCGCAATAGAAGCAGCATGAGGGCGTTTGGTTATGAACCTATAATTTTGAATCTCAGACAAGTGACGACGATGATACCTGAGCTGGTACCCTCTTCTTCGAACTTCCACACCTCGCCAACAGGAAGGCTTTGGTTCCCGACAGATTTAACATGCATCAGACCCGGCAACACGGTGGGTCATCAGTGACATCGAGGCTCGAACCCACAATTCGATGAAAAAAACAGCTTGCCGCGAGTCCACGGTCACTAGGCTACCGTGGCTACAGCCATTGGGAAGAAAAATGCCGATTTTAAAAAACAAAAACTGGAGAAAAAAAATTCAGTGAAAAATGCTCGCCGAACCATTTCAGAAGGAAGCTATGTTTGCTCTAGAGGCGAGATAGGTTAGAACTAGACGAACAATTGGGAGTGGAGGAGGCTCCGAAAAAGGATTTGGTTTTATTAACGTCGCACTAGAAGCAACACGAGGGCTATTGGCTACGGGCCTAGTAATTTTGAACCTCAGTCAAGTGACGAGGAGGACAACTGAGCTGGCCTTCCCTCTTCTAACTTCCACACCATGCTTTCGGGAGGACTCTGAAAGAACTAGATTATTCGTTTCAGGTCTTCCCAAAAGATAGGTCCGAACTGGCGAGGTAGATTCCGACCAGAAGAACGCTGACGGGTAATGGACCTCTATTTCAGCTGGAGGACCTTCGAAGTAGGTCCTAACCAAATCTTTGAAATAGTGCAGATTGTTAAAGGAACGGTAAATGATTCAAATATGGTGGGAGTAATTTGAAAGGTAGGTCTTTGGTTTTCTTGAACTATTCATATGTCCATTCCATTCATATTCATATGTCCATTCCATTCATATTCATATGACATATACTAGTTATATTCATATTTTTATGAATTATAACTAGTATATGTCAATTTTTAATCAATTTCTGCATCCAAATGGAATTAAAACTGAATTTTCATCTTTTTAATTAAATTTTTTTTTCAATCAGATTTATATTATTTTCTTAAATTTATAAAACAATTCTAAGATTTTCACATTTTTATTAGGTTTTGGTTGAAAAGCGAAAAATGCTTTTATATTATGTATATATTAATACATAAAAATTTAGCTTATTGATTTATAATTTGACTACGATGAAAATTAAGAATGGATTATGAAGAATTTTTAATGAAAATTTTCTCTTCATTCCTTTATTCTTATTGTGTATTAATAGAGTGAATACGATTTAAAAATGAATTTAAATGTTTAATATATTTCATATGTTGCCTTATTAATTTGTTCCCATTACTAAAAATATTAAAATTTTTAAACAAGTCTATACATATGGTATTTAATGTTTTCAGATACTGCAAACTAAAATAAAATATATTTTTCGATTTCTTTTTTTAATAACATTTGATTCATTTTATTTATGTCTTGAAAGTAAAAAATTTATAAAAAATACTCGTATTGAAAAATTACTAAAGATACATTATTTTCACTATCACCTGATAAAATTAGAAAATAGTCTTCCATTTAATATTAATTTAATTCAAAACGTGATTTTTCTAAAATTCAGCTGATTCGATTTTTCCTCAAAATAAAGTAATCATATGCAGTAACTGTACATTGTTAAATTAATTCGAATACATGTGAGATTTTGTTTCGAAGAATCTAAAGAACTAGAGAATCAAATAACAGGTTGAAGAACAGTTCTTTAAAAATGAACAAGATCAGATAAAAACAGTTCTTTTAAAAAGGACAGAATTTCCCACTTCTATTTATAGCAAATGTTTTACAGTTTTCGGTTATTTTCTTGTTCCTTAACACACAGGCCAAAGTTAAACTCCTACAGAATTTCCAAATGCGGATACAACAGAGGAGTACTTGTTTTTGAGGCACATAACCCTTACAGGCTTTAATCCCCAGAATAAATGCGGATATTAAAAGTTGAAAGGCTCATATGCTCTTTCCAAAATTGTTAACCTTAACAGGGCTCAAAAATATTAAATCCACTTCTCTAAAACCACTATATTGTTCCAAAGTGAGATTAAATCAGGGGAAGAGAAACTGTTTATTAAGTTAAATTTTTCAAACTACATTTTATTTTATTAATTTTATTTTATTTAAGTTCTTGTTAAAAATTAGCTGTTGAAGAAATTGATAACAACTGAATTGAACTGATATGAGGTTATCCGAATTTGTCAGAAAAATTCGAAATTACTTATTTTCGTTGCGTGTTAAGCTCCTTTTTATGGTGAGATGGTACATTTTCGGTTTGTCAAAATAGGAATCTCGTAATTTATGGCATATTCCCTTGTAGGTTTTTTTTGCCTAGGCTGCTTTGTAAATACATGGATTTGGCAAAATTTTTAAGGGCGATAGGTCACCAATTCGTGGCGACGTCAAGAAAAAAATGGTGGCTTTTTTATGCCTTTTTTCCAATAAAATTGCTCAGGTCAAAAAGGGCTAAAATTTCTTTTTATTTCATCCTTCTTTCTTGTTGAGACTTTGTTCTGTAAATATACCATTTTCATTGCAGATCTGACCATTTTTTAATGATCATTTTCAGCCTTTTTTAATTTCTTAAAGCTACTTTGTACTAATTATTATTTAAATTAGCATACATTAATTATTTAAATTAGCATAAATTAATTATTTAAATTAGAACTCCTTAATTAGTTTCAAACTATATTTTATTTTATTAATTTTATTTAATTTAAGTTCTTGTTAAAAATTAGCTGTTGAAGAAATTGATAAC
>BMAW01033946.1:0-114126 GCA_019974015.1 Nephila pilipes | reverse complement strand
TTTTTTTTGCCTAGGCTTCAGTAAAAAGACATAGATTTAGCGAAATTTTTACGGGCGAAAGGTCGCCAATTCGAGGCGACGGCAGGAAAAAAAATGGCGGCTTTTTTATGGCCTTTTTTCCAATGAAATTGCTCAGGGCAAAAAGGGCTAATTTTTTTTTTTATTTCAGCCTTCTTTCTTATTGAGAATTTGTTCTGCAAATATACCAGTTTCATTGCAGATCTGACCATTTTTTTACTGATCATTTTCAGCCTTTTTTAATTTCTTAAAGCTACTTTGTACTCATTATTATTTAAAGTAGCATACATTAATTATTTTAATTAGTATACATTAATTACTTTCAAACTATATTTTATTTTATTAATTTTATTTAATTTAAGTTCTTGTTAAAAATTAGCTGTTGAAGAAATTGATAACAACTGAACTGAACTGATATGCAGTTATCTGAATTTGCCAGAAAAATTCGAAACTTGTTATTTTCGTTGTGTGTTAAGCTTCTTTTTATGGTGAGATGGTACATTTTCGGTTTGTCAAAATAGGAATCTCGTAATTTATGGCATATTCCTTTGTCGTTTTTTTTTTTGTATTTTTACATCATGTAATCAATATTTTCTTAAATATCTCCTTATAATCTGCTAGTTATAATTTTTTTATGAATTATATCGTTTGAGCATGTGTTGAATTAAGATATATAAAAAAAAGATAAAAGTAAGCAGTGCTGGTAGAGAATTAGCTTAATTCAGTAAACTTCTTTCAAGAATGTTCTCCCCCCCTCCCCCCAAAAGTTCTTATCGACATATAATGCGAAATGATGTACGGCAAGGTTTTAGATTATTATCGATGGAATTTAAGATTAGATAGGCTAATGGGTCAGCTTTATTTTGATTTAAGCAACCTGATTTGGAAAAACCACTGCCGTTTGTATTGTGAGTAAAAGAGTGCCAGGATTTGTCATGAATTGCAATAAACCAAAATGTCATACTGAATCTTGACCTTGTTGTAACATAAGATTTGTGACATTAAATAAATTTTAAAAATATTTTCCTGTGAATTCAATTGTCACTTGTAGATTCAAGCTTATATAGATTTTTTGATTTAAAAGTTTTATGTAAAAATTTAAATCTTTATTATTTCAGAATTTTTCTTTAGCTCTTTTTTTTTTTGAATCAAATTTTGATTTAATTTTTATGTTTTCTAGCTTAAGTTATTGTAATTTAAATTTTTCATTTTTATGTTATAGTATAGTATATTCTGAATAAATTGTATTTTATGTAAGAAATATGTTTTTCAACTTTGTATTTGTGAAATTTAACTTCATTTTGGTAAGATGCTAATTCTTCTGCTGTTAAATCTAAATTTTAAAATGTTTGATTTCTCGGTTTAAAAAATTCCATAATGATTGTGGTTTAAAACATCATATGAAATATTTTAATCATACAAAATTTGTTTTTGTATATGATCAAAAGTATATAAATTATTGTGGATGTTTGTTATGTGCATATCAGTGTCTTATTGCAATAATTTTTTATAGACATCTATACTCTAACTTTGGGATTCTTCTGATGTTAATCAATACTCGCTTGAAATGTCATTTTCCATCCTTCGTGTTATCATAAGGATCGGACAGAAGAGTAATATAAAAATATTTCTTTTAATTATATTTCAACATTAGTGTTTCATGCTTTTTAATGTTTCATTAATCAAGAAATGCTTATCAATCAGGATAATCACAAATGGGACGGTTAAAATGGTATCGTATTTCATCTCTTTAATCCAAGAAGATATTCAGATTTATAGAGGTAGGTCTACTGAATGGTAAACTATTATTTTCAAATATTTCAATTATTTTCTAGTTAAGTGAGTCTTCTTAAAAACAGCAGGGAGCTCATTGACTTGTATTGCTCTACTGGTGCTGTTTTAGTGATTTTAGATGAGGACATGGGTGGGCAGGAAGGAGGAGAGAATATTCTTCTTTTTCTCCATTAAAAATGATTTTTTTTAAGTAAAAGTTCTAAATTGTGCCACCTTTTTCACATTAGCTGCTTATGTAATAGTATTGTTGATGCAAATGTGCGCTTCCTACCGGCTCTGTTAAACTCGGAAGAAACTGGATGACTCTTAGCAGCAACGGATGTGGGTAATCACTCAATTACTTTACTTATGATTGATTCAACCAATATGATTGTTAAGTTTTAATAAAAAATTAGTCTAAAAGACCTTTGTCCGTCGAAATTTATAATTCATATTACAATCGCGAACAGTCATTTGAATTTTTGTATCCTCAAATTCGTACTGTATTGGCTACTAATATGATTCCAATCTTCCATGAAGATAAGAGCTTTGAGGATGTAACATATTTTGTTCCTGTTGTATTTGGTATAAAGACGTTGCTGCAGAGGTAGTAAATATATATTATAACAAAAGTGAATTTAAAATCAATCAACTAACTAACTAAATCAATCAACTGACTAACAATCAAGTAAACCAACTTGGCATAAAGAATTAAAAATATTCAAAGTAAATATATAAGAAATTTAAAAAAAAATTTAAAATTGACTCTAGAAAATATAATTTAGCCGGGGATGAGTAGAATAGAAGATTATAAAAATTCAATGTTGATAGAACAAGAACTCAAGCACTTTAAAAATTTAAATTGTAAAAAGGAAAAGGGAACAATAAAACAATTTAATTAAAAATTTGACTAACAACATTCAACTGGATTACAAACTCGCCCAAATGCAGGAATACAAGAATGTCCATATAGGTACTGGATCCTTTACATTAAAGAAAATTTGACATTTTAATTGTTGTATCCAGAGAAATGTTTCGATTGTCTGAGGCAGATGTTACAAACTGACCTAGTTCTACCCATCGTGCAGAGCATGCTTGTGTGATGGAGTCAGACTTAGAGGATAGTTGTCCTCTACAAAACAAGGGTTACATATGGGCCTCGTCTTTACTCGAAAAATTTTGATGATTGTTTGTAATAAATAGGACTTTTTTTTTAAATTTGGAATAATTGGTCATATGTAAAATATTTCATTATTGGATAAAGGGTATCTTTGTTCAAGGTTAATTTTTATCGCCTACTTTAATAAAATTTGCATTGTTGCGAGTACAATATTTTTATTGATTCAATATGTATATAAATTATAAAATTTATAAAAATAGTTTATTGTGCAATTTTACATTTTATTTACAAACTAGTTACTTCTTGCCACAATATCAGTTATCAAAAGCCTCGACAAAAATTAGTCTTTAATGTTAAAAAAAATCATGTTCTAGTAAAATAACACTGTGCAAAATAGAAAATATTGTAGATTGAATTTCACAAATATTAGGATATATTTTTTAAAATTTGAACAATGAGATATGTTTATTATGTGCTTAAATTTTAATTAAAAGAATGTGGTACATGGTGGTTTAATAAAAAATATTGATCCCACAACTTTAAGCATTAAATAGCTATTATTTTAAGTGAATTTTTTAAAACCCAGCAAGGGGATTCTTTTCCCTTTAATTTTACTTGCATGAATAAAAGTATTTTATTGATTATTTATGATAAATATAATTGAGATAAAATCTTGTTGAGAACATATTTGTTAAAATTCATTCTGCTGTAAATGTGAATAAAACAATTTTTGGCAATTTGCCAGCAGTCACCATTTTTGATCAACCCATCCCTTGGGTTACTGAATACTTGGCTTGCTAAACGTAACCACTCAAAGTCATGTCATTCCATAAAGTGATATGTGTACAGGGCAAATTCAAAATTTACAAGTGGCATTTATGAATTTAAAAGATGGCCAGTCTTTGTAAGATAACAGCGATCAATATATGTGTATGTATATATATATGTGTGTGTGTGTGTGAGAGAGAGAATATAGAGTACTTATTATCTTATATAACTACCTCCTGTGCCTCATGAATATTTAAAAACACTGCCACGTACAGAGAATGAGAAAAAAGCGAATATCTTACGTTAAGTTTACCAGCATATAAATATAATTAAGGTTCAAAATAAAGAACAGTACTTCTATTTTATTTTCTGTTATTACTAATTAGCAAAATTGGATCAATACAAAATATATTTAAAGTTATGCTTAATTTTTCTTAATTGAAACCAAATACTTTTTTCAATTGATTTTTTATGAAAATGGTCATTGCCAGACTTTTCATAATTAATCCATGTTTCTGAATTGATATGCTAACATGTAATCTTTAGCTTTTTGAGCAACAAAAATAGGAGCTTGAACCGTTTTCCAAGGAAATAAGTGATATATATATATATCATTTATTTTGAAAACGGTTCAAGTCTATTTTTTCTATATATATATATATATTTCATATATATATTCACAACTATTGTGAATATATATATTATATATATATATTCACAACTTTAATAAGTATACTATTTTGTTTTAAACCACAAATAACTCTTTAAAGCAAAAATTACTCATTAATTTCTCGAAAAAACTTAAAAATATTACTCAAAGCGACTTTCTGCGTACACAAAAAAAAGAGCAAGATCAAAACTCAACTGTTGTCATTCGTAACAACAAAACTATTAAAAAAACAAAGGTACTAATCAGGTAGAGTGTCAATTCGACCAGCAAGGCTTTTCTAATAACAAGGCCACGGGTATGCTTTTTATCGATATTGCCAAAGCTTTTGATAAAATTTGGCACGATGGGCTTATTTCCAAGATGATGCGACTTGGAATTTCGGACCAACTTATCAAAATTATTCACTCGTTCCTGGACTCTCGTAGTATTCGGGTTCAAGTCGAAAATGCAGTCTCCTCCCTTCCGTCCAATCCTTAGTGGAGTCCCCCAGAGATCGATTTTAAGTCCAAGAATTTTTTCTTTGTACGTAAATGACATCCCGAAGGCTGCCAACATTCATTTAGCAATGTATGCTGATGACACTGCTATTATGTCCCAAGACATCTGCAATCGGAAAATTATTGCAAGATTGCAGACATACATTTCTCGTTTACAGCTCTGGCTCATTGACTGGAAAATTAAATTTAATGCATCCAAAAGCGCTTGCCTCCTCTTTACGAAACAACGGTGTATTGGCTTTTTGCCAGCAGTCACCATTTTTGATCAACCCGTCCCCTGGGTTACTGAATACAAGTACCTAGGGTTAGTTCTAGACGCTAAATTAACTTTTGCCCACCACATCCGAAAAGCTCATCAAAAGGTTATCAGAATGAGCAGATTGCTCACTCGCTTGATTTCTCATAAGAGCAAGCTGGCGATCAGGCACAAAATTTTGCTCTACAAGTCGATCTTAAGACCGATCATGTTGTATGCGTCGCCTATTTGGGCGTCTGCGGCAACCACCCATCTGAAACGACTGCACGTCTTTCAAAATATCCATCTTAGGAAAATGATTAATGCTCCCTGGTTTGTCCTGAACGAAGTCCTGCATAAAGATCTAAATATTGAACCAATTCTAGAGTTCATTAAAAAACAATCATTTAATTTCTTTAATAGGATCCCTCAAATACCTAATGCACTCCCCGCGTATGATGCGTCAATCGCATCATCGCAAAAAAGACCAAGAGCTGCTCTCGGACACTCTTATATTCATTTCTCAGTCTTAAAAAGACTGAGAGCGCATTGAAGCAATTCATTAGTGATATCCTGCTTAATTTTTAAATTCAGGACTTCACATCAATAAGTGGCAATGTCCCATGGTCAAAACAGACCTCGCGTAACACTGTCGATCACTTTCAAAAATTTTGAAATCTTAGTGATTTAAGCTCTTAAAAGTTTGTTTGCACTTTATTTTCCATTTTCCTAAGTTAGAACCAATTTTAACCACCAAGCGTCGCTAGTGGCGCATAGCTCAATTCATGTTAATTCTCTTTTTTCAAACTCAATCTCCTCTCGTTTAAATTTTCCCTCAAACTTTTAAATTGCATTTTTCTTTAAATTGGTTTCGGTACGGCATTTCTATTTATTTCATTTTAATTTTAACTTTATTTTTATCTAGTTACAACCTCTCAAAAACCCGCGGACGACAGCTTTCTCGAAGTCGTTTTCGCCTTCGAACTGAAGTCCCACCCCCTAACGCTCTCTCCGCCCATTGCTATATATGCTTCTTAACTTACTGGCTACAGCGTCCAATGGCAATGCGCTTTCGTAACTTTACTTTCCAACTTTGTTTCGGCAGTTTCTCATTCTGCCGAACGCCCAGGCGCTTGTTGCCTTGATCACAATTATTATAGTTGATTACAATTAAGCTAAAATTTTATTAAATGATGCACTTTAATAGTAATTCTGATGAGAGGGTATGTTTTTAATTTTAAAACAGGTACCTCGTAATTTTAGCCGTTACCGTTACTGAATAAAACACTTTTAAATAAAGATGTTTTATATGAAGTATTGGTAATTTAAATGGGGAAAAAATGTCAAGTTTATTATATTTCTTGGGGAGTACTAACATTTTTTATGATTTTTATTGGTCACTTCAGTTATCACTTTAGTTTTTTGCTTATTATTTTGAACTTTAGAATTCCTTGCCTTTTTGCCTAAAAAGTTAAAACAATCTGAGGTAAAAGGCAGACAGTGTTGCAATTCATTGTTTATTTTTATTGCCGAGATTGAATTGAAATTTAACTTTTCAGGAATGTTGTTTTTCTGTAGTTTAAATAATTTGATAGTCACATATTCTTGTAGTTTTAACTATTTTAAAAACTATCAAATTTTAAAACTGTTGTACTTAATTATCGATCTCCTTTTTTATAGATATGATTTAAAAGTCTATTATATCCCTTAGGACATAGACGAATGTAAATTTTATATTCCTGTTGTAGAAAAAACTCTTTTTCCTGAAGTGCAAATATTGAATGTTAAATAAGTGTATAATACTATGGTTTAATTTAGAAATGTATTTGTAATTTAGTTTAGTTAAAGAATTTGTATGAGAATAATTGTGAAAATAACAAGTTTTTTTGATAATTTATTGCCCTATTTGTTTATAAAATTTCTTTTACGAGTTTTTATTATAAATGAGTGATTTATGTAGAATATTTTGTGTGCATGGTTATATATTGTATTGAAATATATATATATATTCTAATGGAAAATATAATTTATTAGTAGCCTATATTTTTTGTTTCGTTTTTGAAGTATATATTTCTGCTTTTTTTTTAAAAAAAAATTATTCTTGTTGAGTATTTGTATATGTTTCTGTAATTAACTTCACTTTCTTTTTTGCACATAATTTTAGGACAAATCTTAGATTGAATATTCATCTCTCTTCTTAAATTAGTTTCGTATTCTTAAATTAGTTTCGTATACAATTTTCCATAACTGCTCAGAGAAATTGTCTGGAATTCATGAAAATTTTATAATTCTGAAATTAAATGGTATATTTCCATTCCAATCTTGTTCAAACATTTGGAGCTCTTAGCTTTGAAGAGACTAGAAACTTGCAGTAAAAAAATTTAATATTAATAATAAATGTGTGAATTTAATGAAATATTTATATGAATGAAATATGAATTTTAAAAAAACATTTCCCCCCTTTCAGAATTTGAATAAAAGTGATTGCATTGGATTTTATCAGGTTAAGATGGATGCGAAAAAAAGTACTAATGAAAAGAAAATATTTTCTTACCTTTGGGTTAGTATTAGTTATTTTAAAAAAAAATACAATGACATAATTAAAATACTATGAATATTTATATTCATAATATTTTAATGAATACACATTGTATTTATAAGAAATTAAAAGTATTTGATATTAAAACACAGTTATCTTAAAATGTTTAATTAATAAAAAAAGTTATGAAGTATGAAGTCTTTAAATATAAAGATATATTTTATACTGTTGAATTTTGTAGGCTGAATTGAAATTATTAGACATCAGATTTATCATTCAAAATTTTAAAAATATGCTTCAAAATTATCTTAGTTTCCTCCCATTTTATGAATGTGATAACTATTCACTGAAATTATATACTTTGCTTGGTTATTAAACTAAAGTAATGTATGTCTCTTTTTTTTTTAATCAAAATTGTATGTTTAAAATTGATTTTTAACTTTATTGTGATCAATTGCATCATAATTACAGGTTGGGGTGGTGTGGATGTTAGGAGAGGGGGGTGCCAGCTCAGGTGTTGTCCTTGTCATTTGACCATGGTTCAAAATTACGAGGTCCGTCGCCAATAGCCCTCTTGTTGCTTCTAGTGCGACGTTAATAAAAACTAAACTAAAACTAAAAATCATAATAACAGGAATAAATATCAGTTTTATACAGTTATAATAATTTAATTGCTGTGCAACCTTTTTTTTTTTTTTTTAAGAAGGTTTACACTTATGGATGGCAAGTGTATAATATTTTATTAAATATAATGTATTATTTTGTATGCAAGTTGCCTATCACTAACTTAAACAGAAAATTATAAGAGTGTGCATTTTAAATTTTGACCAAACAGGCAATCTTAATTGTTTGTTATTTAATTGAATTTTTAATTGTATTAAAATGAATACTATTATTATTTTATCTAAAGGTAAGTTATCTAAAAATATTCAATTTAAGCTTTGATGAATTATTTTTCATGATAGTATAAATTAAAATAGAATAGAAAAAAAGCAGCATGAAAGATTAAATGATTTGTGTATTTTTACATACTATAGAAATTTTGTCGTTTGTAATTTCAACTCTTTAGTATCAGGGACTTGCTTTAAAAATATTGAGAGTAAAATTTATATTTTGATATTTAGTTAGATTTCTGAACTTTTTGAAAACATCCCATGCATTATGCAGTTGTGTCTTAACTTAAACTGTTCTGTTAATTGTAAGAGTGAAGCATGCAGACTTCACAAATATTTTATGTGAGGAATTGTTCCCGTGTTATATTCTTGATCTGAAAAAGGGTGAGATATGTAGGATTTAAAAAAAGATGGCACAATTTTAATTATGAAGGCACACAATATGACTGATTGTTTATTAACATTACACAAAGAAGCAACACAAGCAGTTGGTTAGAAACATCAATTGAGCAATGAGGATGACACCTGTAACTATGACCACTCAACTATTGTTATTATGCGCAAAATTTGCAACTTTTTTATTTGCCCGTTAAAAACTTGTGGCTATATATAAAAAAAAAACTTCAAGTATCTTTTTATATGAGTAACAACATCAAATATAAGATACAAGTTTAATGTTAGAGCTACAACATATAGATTTTGGTTTGTCATAGCTTCTTAGGAAAATAAGGCCAAATTCTGACTACAGCTTTCATTTGAAAACTTAATGAGCTATATCTGGACTTTTCCTCAGCTATAGATATTGTTACTGGGGTACAAAGTAGATCTACCTCCACCTGAGCAATGTTTATATGACAAAATGGTCTACAACTCGGGCAGGTTATCATGGATTTTTTATGCAGACCGTCCCTCGGTTAGTCTGAGTGTATTGCCATGGAATGCTGGTGGCTTGTCCCAATCAAAGGGAATGGATGTAATTTATACTATCTCGAAGAACAATATTGAAATCTTTGCCCTTATGGAGGCAGACCTTACAAATGTGACTCTTAAATATTTTTCCTTCCCGGGTTATTCGTAACAAATGTTTGGTGCAGCATAGCCTACCTTAGCTCTTGCGCCATAAAACCTCACTGTCACTCACTCCCAGGTTATTCGTTGTACCTTCTTCCCAAATTTCAGAAAGATGCAAGTTGCATTTGGCTAGGTGTTAAGAACAGACTAATAACAAATTTTTAAATATGTAAAGAAATGGGAGAGTCTAAAGACAAAAATGAAATCGTTAAAATAGATGTGTGGAAAGAGCATCATTTTAAAATCTATGCACTCTATATTCTTTCGGCAAGTAAGCCCAATCTGTCTGTGTTAATTATAGAACAAAAGACATTTGTCATTGGGGATATGAATGCCTACACTTTGAGGTGGGGGTATGATGATTTGAATGCTTCTGGTAATTCAAGGACCTCCTAAATTCAAGCTCTCTCGAGATTATTTTTGATGCATCTGATCCACCTACTCACTTACACTACAGTGGTAGTGGTAGCAATCCTAATTTAATCTGTGTTTCTTCTGCTTTGAGGGACTATTCTAAGAGAAGGGTTATTGAAGATTCAGGCTCTGGACATAGGCAAATTATTGCTTCAATTGTTTCAATGGAAATTGAATGTAAAAAGCCAAAAAACCCTCAAAAGGTGTCGTGGAATTTAAAAAAAAACTGATTGGAGGATCTTCAGACAGCTAACGGAGGAAAAAATGCAGATGAAGAATTTTAACTTTTGTTCCCATCATAGCTAAATTTTTTCTGAGATAAATAAGACTATCTTAACTTGTGTACAATGCACTATTCCAAGAGGTAAATAAAGACTTATAAATGTTTTGGTCGACTGAACTTAAAGAGGTTAAAGCAAAGAGTCATTTAATAAGGTAAGCAAAATTGTCTAAAAACCACAAGATGTAATACTTTGGAGAAAACAAGTGGCAGTGTTTAGGAAAACTGTCTTGGTAACTAAGCATCAAGCTTTTTCTGGTTTTATATCTAATATCAATTATAAGTGTGATAGCTTAAGAATGTATAAATTTTTGGCAACTCTGCAAAATAAAAGGTCTATCCCTAAAAAAAGAATCTATCTCATTTAATGAAAGCCTAACCTCAAGCAAAGCTGTAGCAAATGCTTTTGACCAAAGCTACTCAAAAGCTCAAAGAAAGGGGACCCTTTGCATGAAAGATGACAAAGACTAATTAAAAAAAAGAATTCAAAGATATTGAATCTAAATTAAACAATTTGGAAGATGTTCTTGCTGTTTTTACTGCACATTTTTCGATGGAAGAATTAAAATTAGCTTTTGAACATCTAAATGTAAAGAAGTCTCCGGAGACAAAATATATGCAGAATTTTTAAAGCATATAAGTGAAACAGCTATGAAAACCATTTCATTTGTATACAATAGGATTTGGGAGACAGGTCTTGTGCCTGTGCAGTGGAAGAGAGCAGTGATCATTTCTGTCCTGATAAAAGATAAAGACCTAAAACAGCCCAAAAGCTACCAATTAATATCCTTAACTAATATACTTGGAAAGACTATGGAGAGATCAATTATAAATAGGTTGAATTGGTATCTAGAGGACAAAAGTTTAATAGTTAGAGAAAGGCTGATTTTCGTAGTAATTGATCAACTACGGACCTAGTTACTTTCTTCAATCAAATTGTTAAAGATGCATTAGACCAGCATAACATCATAACTGCAGTTTACATTGATTTTAAAGGTGCATATGATTTGGTATGGAAAGAGAAATTGTATCAAAAACTACATGGATGTGGAATTGGTAGTAACGTGCTTAAGTGAATAAAGTCATTTACTGAACAACACATTTGCAGGGTCAAATATGGAAAATGACTACTCTAGATTCTTTAATCTGCAAACTGGTTTACCACAGGGGGCAGTCAGTAGTTGCGTATTATTTAATGTGTATATTAGCAATCTAATCCCTGCCTTAAAGACTATTGATGATATCCACTGTCTGCTATTTGCCGATGATCTTGTCATTTGGACTCGGGGCCCCAAAGAAAAATGCTGAATCTATTATTAAACGTAGGCTAAAATAGTGCACTTGATATACTTTCAAATTGGTGTTCTGAAAATAATATGATTGTAAATTTAGAAAAGACTGCTGTCCAATCCCTTACACTCACACATCGAGGATTTACCCCCAACCTTAAATATAGAAATTAGACGCTTGCCCACACTAACTTGTTCAATTACCTGGGGGTGACTTTCGACTACAAGCTAAATTGGAGTTGCATGTAGATGCAATCTTGAAATGTTTCTTAAATAGGGCAACTGTTTTAAAGCATCTAGCAGGTTTCTTGTGCGGATGTGATACATCAGTTTTAAATACCACTTACAGAACCTTTATTCTACCCTTACTTACTGCTGTGAACCACTTATAAAGGCAAGTGGTCATGTCTTGAAGAGGTTAGAAACTACATAATCAGTCACTAAGGCTTGTAATCGGAGCTGTTAAATCGACCCTGATTGATTCCATGTTCCTCTTGACCGACAATAAATCTATTACTGCTACCTTTCAAGGAAAGGCTTTACTTCTATATGAGAACTTAATCGAATGGGGGATCCTTACTAAATGAATTATCGAAATGGTGTTAGAAATATGAATACCCAGAATGGCTTTTCAATTTGTTCAAAATATCAGGAAAGAATATGAGTTATCTGATGATGTATTGGAAATAACCAAGCCATTAAACCTGATGAAGATGGTAAGGGTCGAAACAAGTTTGTATCTTGGAGACACTTTGTACAAGAAAGATACTTCTCCAGAGGTGCTGAGATGTTATACCCTTGAAACAATTAATTTAAAATACCCAGAGTCTGAGTTGCTACATGTTTTTACAGATGGCTCCTTTTTTGATGATTTTATGACTGCAGGGTCTGGAGTTTTCTTGAGTTTATTTTCTTTTTATGCTCTTGTGGGAAAATTTAGAACAGCCTCTGACAGGGAGGTGGAAGCCATTAGCATCGCACTAAAGCAGTTTTTGGTTTTTGAACATAAATTTTTCAAGAGTGGTTCTTCTCTCTGATTCTCAAGCAGCCATCCTGGCCATAAGTTCAAATAGCACACCTTCATCGAATGAAATCCTTCAATGTCTGGATTACTTGCAGAGATTGGGCCTTAAAGAATAAACATCTTGCCCTCCAGTGGATACCTGGCCACTGTGGAGTTTATGGGAACAAACAGGCTGATTTCCTTGTAAGGAAAGGCTCAATATTGTTACAGTAAAGACGTTCAAAAATATCTTATTCCGTAAAGCTGTATATGAAACAGATTGTCACAAAATTTTAGGGTACAACTATTTTTACTTTTGTACATTTGTTTTTGTGTTTTCATGTGTGTTTTCATCTTTGTTGTTGTTCCTTCTGTATTGCCTTGCCATTGAAAATAAAAAAAAAATATTGTTGCCGAAAGGTTTGGAAGTTTTTAGACTGAGTCTTTATACTATAGCTACTCCCTCATTTGTTTATAATAAATACTTAATAGCTATTAAGTATTACTGATAAGAAATACTTAATAGCCATTAAGTATTTTTTTATGAATCTTACGAAAAAAAATAATCTATGGAAATTAAGGAATAGAACAGTAACAATTAATAAAAACATATATAATGAAGGCCAGAAAAAAAAACACTATATTTCTCTATAAATGGAGAAGTGGGTTTACATAGTCATTAAAAATGAAGCATTCCTTTTGAATTCTGCAATTCTTGATAAAGTTGATGTAATTATTAATGGTTCAGAAGGAAGTAAATTATGTGTTGATGAATTAACTTAAATAACATAGAATTACCTCTGAAAAGCAATTTTCCATAATGGATAACAATGTTTTTGGAGAATTAGAAGATTGGTTTTTAACTTTTACCAACCTAGGAGTGTAATCCAATGTCATTGACTCACTGGCCGTCCTTGGCTATTGACAAAATTGATTATTGGAAGTAAAATTATGGAAACACTTTCCAAAATTTGTTTACCATGAATAATGAAAGTATTAAATAGTGTAATACTTTGCTATTTATCATTTAACTATCAGAACTGTCAAGTGATAACAATCAACTGTGAAGTGACCAAGACACTCGACAATTGATTTAGTGCAATTTTTTTTTTTTTTTTTTTTGAGAAAGTTGTTCATTTTCATAATTGTTGTAAAATATTGTAGTTATTTTTCACTTGATCTACCAAGTAGGGATATTTATAAGTTCCTGAAAGATGTGTCATAAGTCACTGTGTAGCAGCTGAGTTGAAATAAGTACGCAAGAAAAAAAAAATTGGGTTGATTTTCAAACTGAATTTGATAATCATGACCAGCTCTTGTTCAATAGTTCACTGTATTTATTTTTGAATTGAGTTTTTGTCACTTTCACTCATAAACATTACATTTGTATGAGGCTCAAAGTCTTCCTGTTAGCACGGTGTAGAAGCTATTAAAGAAGGTGCCAGCTTAGAGGTCATCCTTGTCACTTGAGTCATCACCAATAGCCTTCATGTTGCTTCCAGAGCGACATTAATAAAATCAATCATTTGTTACTTTCACCTCATCTTTAATTCATTAAGTTTTACACTTCTTCAATTACAGCAAATGAACAAACAATCTAAGTACAAAAAACAGAGGAAATAAAATTTGTATTTTCAAAGTACAAAAAACAGAGGAAATAAAATTTGTATTTTCAAATTTTATATATGTATATAATTCCGTGTATATTCTGTTTTTATGTATGTGTTATTCTGTGTATATTCTGTTTTTATGTATGTATTATTCTGTGTATTCTGTTTTTATGTATGTATTATTCTGTGTGTATTCTATTTTGAATATGTGTTATTCTGTTTTAAATAGACCTGCATTTATGATGAATAGTTTCTAAAAACTTCAGCTTCAAAATTTTTTATAAGCAATTCAGTAATCCAATGACATGCTATTCAAGTAAATTCTTAATGAATGAAATTGTTGCTTCTAGAAAAAACAAAAAATATGTGGTCTTTTACTGAAAAAAAAAAAAAAATTTAGTTATTTTTTTTAAAAAAAAAAAAAAAAAAAGTTTTTTTTTTTACAATAAAAATTCATAAAGTATTTTTTTTAATTTTTTACTTATTGCTTATTTATTCATTAATATTTTTGTTTTAAAATATATCATTTTATTACCAAACTTTATTACTTATCTTTTTGAAGTTTTTTTCAAAAAAGAAAAACAGTTATGAAATATTTTTTTAGTTAAATTTAGAGTGAAATTAGTAGGTCTTAAACAGATTTGTCTTAATTTTATAGGTAAAACTGTTTTCAAATTAATTAATTTTTTTAAACAAAAATTCTTGATTAAAAACAAGCTAATAACTTATAATTATTGTAACAGAAAATTAGTGTTTTAAAAATTTAATCTATTTATTAAATGTTAAGAGAATTTCATAGTTATATTAGCTGTAGGCTCTTTAAATCTCAGCATCATATCATACATAGTTTGATAAGAATATTTGGGCATTTCAAAGTAATGAGTTTGATATGTATGTGTTGAGAAGCACTGTAAAGATGTTAATTTTATTGCTATACTCTAGAGAGGTGGAATTCCTAGCTTTCTTGAGCAGGTGAAACTTCCTGCTTCGTACTTGTTTGAAACAACTAAATTATTTATTTGGGCATTATGATTACTTATAAATATTATATTTTAAAAATTATTCTGTATACCTTTGCTTTGATGAGTACTTATGTACTTTTTATTATTACTGTTTTAGCTGTCTTTTGATATCCATTAATGATATATTGGGATATAAAAAAAGCAAAGAAATGGATATCTTTTCAACAAAAGATAGCCATTTCTTCATAGCTTTACACAAACCAAGAATTAATAAATTTAGAAGTTCTCAGATGCTTTATTTCTTAATTTTAAAAATTATTTGATTAGAGAGTACACATTTGAAAATTATGTATATTTAAGACAATAATATGTAAAATATGAAAAACGTTCATCCTCTTTGAATTAACACTTTATTTTTTCAATTTCTATTAAAAGTAACATAGGTTAAAAATTTAAATTTTGACTATGTTAAATATCCATATCTTTTTTTTTTTTTTTTAAAAAAAGCAAATAAAATATGCATATGAATTAAAAGGCAATCAGTTATCTCTGTTCCTTTATCCTTTCTTCCTTTAAAAAATATAAAATCACTTATTACTTATTTGTTTGAAGAGGATAATTAAGTAGTTTGCTGTTAACTTATTCTGTATAGACTTTTACATTTTATTTCTTTATACACTTAAATGATAAACGGTGCAAGTGATTCTGGAATAGGATGTACACTTATAATAAAATATCTTTAATGAAATTCAGAATAAGTTTCCCCCTGCCCTTCTCAAAAATGACTTCAGGTTTTTTTTTTTTCAATCTGTGTTTTAATCCTTGGAGACTATGCTCAAAATGTACTTGAGTTTTGTTTAATGACAGAGCTCTTGTCTGAAAAAAAAAGGGGGGGGGTATATGAAGGAAAGACTAATTTTTATAGAAGTTTATAGTTGATAATTGCTCTATCAATTCCTTTTCTCCTGAAATTTATATTTGTGCATGGTGCTGTAGTAGTTTGTGCCCTAGTTTAAAATTGGAATTTTTAATTATGCACCCATCTCCTGTGTGCACATGGAAATAGTTGTTCATTTTGGTAATTCATAGCTTCATGCAGAATTTATTCAATTCTTCTATTTTAAATGAAGCATTTCTTTCTCATTATTTAATTTTATTTCTTATTCTTAAGAAAACAAGTCATATTTGCTACCTGCTTCTTTTTTGCAATGGAAATCTGTGGCCTCAAGTTCAAGATGAAATTGTTAACTTTTTGGTTTGTCTTTCCCATTTTAGTTTTTGGTGTGCTTTTGTTACTTTCAAATGATTGTATCAATTGCATTAAATTCTATTTTGATTTCTGTTAAGTAATTTTACAACACTTTAGTGTTGCAATTAAGTAATAAAAAGTAAGCATGGGAATGGAAAAAAATTGTGCTAAATAAATGAATTCCTTAAAAAACTAACATTCTTTTAAATCCTTGTAAGTAATAAGCATTTATTTCTCATATGGCATTCTCAAAAAGTGGACTGGTTATGTGTATTTTTTAAGTCAAAGTTGACTTTGGAAGCAGGTGAGCTCAATTCATTTTGCCGATTAATTTGGTAATGAGCTTTTAACATTGTACAAACATTCTACTCACATTGCCTACATATTCTATTTATGATTTATGTACTCGGTTATTGTATTATAATGATTGAAGATATTTCTATATCAATTCTTTGTAGTTATTCAACCTTTTGATGTTATTCAATATTCCTTAGAACAATTTGATTGTAATTATTTGTAAAGTATAAATATTTTTGTTCTGCTGCATGAGTATTATTGTAATGTTATGTAGAACTCTGAATCTACATTTGTAACAAAACATTTATAGTACATACAATATTCTCAATTTAATTAGATATAAATAAACTTTATTCCTGATTTTCTGATACCCAGTTTCAAAATCATTATTTTAGACTTGTGATGTAGAATGAGTCTTGCACAGTTTTACTTACAATGTATTGTTTATTGTTGGCGAAGTGATAGAGAATATTTTTTCCATGTAAGTGAAAAATATAGAAATATTCCAAATGCAAAAATGATTGTAGTTTGAAATATTGGTTAATTAAATAATTGCTCATTTTTACCAAAATACAATGAAATCCCAGATTTTATTTTTATTCAGATTTTCTGGAAAATTTTGGCAATAGCTTTGCTCCAGGATGACTCCATCTCAAATTGAGATTTGTGTTTTTATTTTCAGAATTGAGGCTACACTATTTAATATAATGACATGAATTAAAATAGATTTACAATAACTTTCATGTGTATTTTTCTAATTAGAATTATAACTAATTACTACTAGATTTCTATAAAAAAATGCTTATTTATTAATGGATTTTTGGAATGATACAGAATCATTAAATTAGTTACTGAATTAATTTATAATTCAGCCTCTTATTTTTAAGTTTAGAAAATGTTGGAAAAAACAACATTGATTTCAAATGTTACAGATTTTTAACTGTGCAAATTAAACCAGTTATTGTCTTTTTTATTCTTAATTCATGTGCTTTTTTTTTTTTTTTTTTTATTTTAAGATGTAGCTTTTTTTAAATCAAACCTGTACTTTTTCAACTGAGAAATAAACCTTTCAATGTGTGTATCACCCCTTTGCATTATTTTTAACTTTCTCTAATGCTCTTGATTCTTTTTTCCCATCTAGTAGTGAGAATTGGTTTTAAATATATTTTTTAACCTAATCCAACACTTCATGGGTTCATAGTAACTATGGACAGTAATTATATAATTCTTGTATAATGGATAATATGATTTTTAAGTATTTTTTTTTAGAAATTTTCGATTTTTGTTTGATAACATTAAATTAAAAAAGCCCTAATTCTTGGAAATTAAAACATTGTTTGTCTGTGACTCTTTTAATTGCAAATAAATAATTTTTCAGATTCTAAGAGTTAGCATAAATTATAATTACTATATATGTTCTTCATTTCTGGAATGTTAAAATAAGGCTTCACATTTAAGAAACGAAAAACATATAGTTAATCTAATTGGCCTGACACCAGTTACAGCTATTAATACTAATTTTGATTTCATTGTAAGAAGGATGTTTTAATATTCGATTAATTTCTTAAATGATTCCAGTTATTGCAAGAGTGTTTTTTACAAATTAAAACTTTACAATTTGTTAAAATTTATATTTTTTCAATGTAATTCCAGGCTTAAAAATTAACTTGAGATAAATGAATTAAATTTAATTTATATAAAGTAAAAGCAAGACTAATTGAAAATCAGCTGTGATGAATAGACAAAAAGGATAAAATTATTTTAAAAGTTGGTCTTTTTTTTCCTTATCACAAATTAAATTGCTTTGTTTGGCTTTTATAGCTATCATGCATGACAATAGCTTGTTAGTTACTAGATTGTACTCTAAAAATAGTTCTATGATAAAAACTAAATATTCCTTTTTTTAAAGTAAATGGAGAACAAATTCTGATTTAAAAGTACAAATGAATTTTGTAGAATTAAGTATAAATGTACAATTTCAGGAAATGAGTTCAAAATTTGTTCAATTACAAGTTGAAACAGAGTATTTGGACTTGGAAGTGTTCTAAACTATGTGCTGAAGAACTACTCAGTCTCTTTGTTTTTAGCCCCACTAGAATTTGCTCTATTTATACAATAAATAAAATATTGTAAGTTTATCGCAAGTTTATTCCTCTCTCAAGTTTATCCTCTCACAAATCATTGTAATATTTTTCTGATTTCAGAATTAATAAAATGTTATAATCTTTAGTTGCAATGATGTTATTCTAAATAATTGTATTTGAAAAAGAAAAAAAAAAAAAACAGGTTGGTAACTGTAATGAGTTGTGTATATGAGTTGAAGTATTAAAATTTTATCTCAAGTAATATTATCTTTTTAGTTTATTCTTCACAGTAATACAGAATGTGAAAAGGTATTTAGTATTGAGGGGGAGAAAAAGAATAAAAATTATTTATGTATAAATAATAAAACTCTAAAAAAAATCTCTAATAATAAAACTCTAAAAAAAGTGTATGAAATAATAAAACTCTAAAAAAAATCAGTTGATATTCATCAATATTACATTTTTCATATCAAAACATCTATTATGAAAGTATCCATTTGTTGTGTGTTTTTTCTGATAAAACTTTTTACAAAAGTAATTACTTTCAACATAAATTAGCTGTATCGAGTATCTCATTGAGTGACACAATATTTTGTTCTTCTATTAAGAAACGGAGCCCCATACTGTTTGGCTCTTGAATTCTAAGCATTGTCAAAAAGTAATACAATATCAACAATTTATATAATGAGATAAAAGTTGATAATCAGTTTTCAACTGTGTTTCATCGTTGTTGTTCCACGTTAGTAATGGATAAATCAGTGGCGACCTTAAATATTTTTTTACGCTGGTCATCAAAAGATAAAGATGTCGTACAAGAACGTTTACCAAACTGACAGGAAATACTGTGTATTTTTGTAGCAAATGTGATATTGGTCTCTGCATAGTGGACTGCTTTGAGAAATGGCTCACTCGCATAAAATTGTGAATTATATTGTAATGCATTCAAACTGGAGTAGACACTCAATAAAAATAGTATTTATAAAAAATTCGTGAAAATGTGTAATTTTTAGATGGATCAAACCTGCACAACATTACCACTTCTTCATTTTGTTTAGTAAACCATGTGAAAGTCTTCAATACATAATTTAGACATTATGATAAAATCAAAAATATATTCTTAAACTACTGTAAATTATGTTTTAAACAAAAAGTAATTTACAGCAATTTAAATCTATTGTCGTACTAAAACAGTTAAATTTGGGAGCAACTCTGTTATGGTCTGGCAGTATATAGCTGTAGCAGGAATAAGAAATTTAGTATTTATCGAATCTACAATGAATAAAATTAGTTAATTATTTGGAAAGAAAGTGTTGCTCCTAGCAATAAGAAATTGTAATTGTCACAAAGTTGGATTTTCCAATATGTTAATGATTTCAAACACACATAAAATGCTGTGAAGGAATGGTTATTATATCAAGCAATCTGAGACTTGATCAATTCTCTGCAGTCCCCAGATCCTAATGCCATTGAGCATTTATTGGTATATCTTGATATTAAAAAACTTTTTAGAACCATTTCAAATAAGGAGGAGTTGAAAACTCTTGGAAGGAGGGCAAAAAATCTCGCCAAACTGACAAAAAACTGGTATATTTATGCCTAGAAGATTAAAGGGGCTAATTAAATTCAAAGGAAAGAATGAAATATTACTTGCTACTTTTTAAATTTCATTTTTGTTATCAATGTTCTATGTTCATTAATTTTTTTATGTATGAAATTTGATCTGCAGGGTATGTGAAAGAATTTTATTTGCTTGTCTGTTGAAATTGCCTGTTTTAGTTCATTAGTTATGCACAAAGGAGACAGTTAATGTAGAATTTACTGTGACATTTTAGACTGAAATGAGTACTTGTGTTGCATTAAGGCAGTGCATCAATTTCAGGCTTGTGTGAAACTGGCCGAACTATGATAAAGAGTGCATCAGCGCAAAGACACTAATGTTCTGCTGAATTTTGTGTCTTCTGATGGCAGTCTTCTTTTTAATGGCCATGTGAACTTTTATTTCGCCAAGATCATTTTCATATGTATCTCATTGCTTATTGGTTGCAGTGCTTGTTGAATTTTCATTACATTTCCTCCCACTAAAGAGTTGTGCAGCTGCTTTTAATCGTTAGGCAGTGAAGAAAGCATAAAAATTGGAAATCGGGCTGCGGTTAGAATTTCCAGTAGACGAGAGATGCATTTGGCAGTAGAAGAATTAGATAAAATGTCCGAAAAAAGATTTCATTGGACAAACGTCATTGAATAGTCTGTTTTGGCAGACAATTTAGAAAATGGACAATAGAGCGGAGAGAAAAGGGATTATTGGTATTAACATTCACCTTCAAGTAAGAGTATTAGTGAATAAACGAGTAAGAGTATGTCAACAAATAGGCATTAAAAACTGTTGGAAGATCTTATTGGTGTTTCAGCTATATGAAGTGAAAGAAATTTTCCGTTGAACAAAAACTTCCCGTGCATAGACTGACCCGAAAAAGATCATTTTTGGAGTACACATCTAAGAAAATTAAATAACAAAATTTGAATAGAGTGCAAATAATTAATATTTATCAAGTGCTCTTTGCTTTTTACAGTCTTCCCAGCTGAACTCTTCATTCAATATGTGAAACTATTACTGAGTTAACAATTAGAAATGAAAAGACTTTTACTTGCGTTGGGCCGCCAGTGTGTGAAAAGAACCGCTTTGATATTTTTCAAAAGATAAACAGTCCAGAAAGGAACTCCTGTAAACGAATTTCTAAAGTGCTCATCATTTTGCACCAATGTAAAGAGAGGCTGGGCGAAGTTGCGGTGTTTTGGCTGAAAGGAATTTATCTAAAAAGGAAAGGTATTTTTTTCTAACAGGGTATTTTGTACTCGGTGCAATCCTTTAGTGGATTACGGTAAAATCCGAAGGAAAAAAAAACTTAGCAACGAGCTCTCAGTAATACTTAATGGACTTACAAAAATGTTACAACCTCAGGGTAATACTATCAATTGAATTTTCAAGAGCGGGGGAGAAATGCATCCATTTCTCTACAGAAACATGAGAAAACCTTTATACAAGGAGATTGCCTTGTCGATCGATAAAACATGGCAATCAGTCTAAACTGATACGATCGTATCAGCTGAATTCTGATTCCATTCCTCTGATTTTCCAACAATGCAAATGATGCCTTCAATTTGAAAAAGCAGAGATTCTTGTTTTTTGAACTATAAGATTTTCATAATTTCTCCTAAATACGAAACCGAAATTGTTTGATATTAAAAGGGTTATTGTTTTGATATTTAAGTACTGTAATCGATTCTTGCCCCATTTTCTCATGAACTAACTTTTTGGGCTATTTTATGTTATTTGATTGATTTGAGGACCTTGCCATCTGAATAAATTCTCTCTCTCGTATATATATATATGATACACTTGCTTTTTTCGAGATACATCCAAATATATTTAAATTACTTAGTAGTGATGGTCGAGACACCAGGCAGCAACCCTCGAGACTTATTCTTTATTGATAATACGAGGAATAGCAGAGAATGTGGAGACATCGAAATGCATGTTGTCGGGATCAACACATATCCGAAAATCCGCGTCTGTTGAAACATCTATAATGGAATGAGTGCGGTGGTGCGCTTGAATACCTTGCTAAATTTTATATTGCAGAAACTAGGCGGACCAACTTTTAGTGCGTAAACTTCTTGAATTCACACACGTAATTAAACTTGGCATACCAACGAAAAAATGAAAGCCCTCTTTTATACCAGGCTAAAAACCCGCGCCCATGATTGAAAACTAATCCCGGTATTAAAGAAACCTAATAAAAATCCCTCAAAAATTTTAATACCTTTAAATTTTCGTAACACACACATATATAACCTAGATTAACAGTCTAAAACCTGCTTCAATTTTAAATACATTCTCAAATTTTTTGTTCCTTTTCAAGTTTTTGATTTTCAAAAAAATTTCAATTACTACATATTTCTGGTTTTTGTGAATTTTTTAAATTTACTTTCTTTTGAATTTATAATTTTTTTAGTTAAATCTGTTTAATATATTATTATTCAGTTTGCAATTTTTATCTTTCTGTATTTGGTTTGATTCATGTCTTTTTACTTAATGGTTCAGTTGTTATTTTACATGTTTTATAATGTTAATTCTTGAATTAATTTCTTTACTTATTTGTGAATTGAAGGAAAAAAAAAATAATAAATTATTCAATTTAGTATGAAGTCTAAATTACATCCGCAGCTTGTGCCGGGATTTCCTGTAACCCAGTGCCGGATTTTAGAATCCAGCATAAATATTTACGTATATTTCTGAATGATTTAGTTTACAGTGGTGTGAACTTACTTAACTTAAGCAACAGTTTTTGTGTGTGTGTGTTGTTGTTGCCATAATTCCACGAGAAATCATCTGGGAGACATGAAATTCCTGGATAGACAGCATTTTGTGCTTAAACAATGACGAAGGCATAGTTACGCAAAAATGAATACAATGCATATAGTATAGAATCAAACAAAACAAAAAAAAAGGCTTTATTGAGCTCATAGTATCGTTACACATGATGGTCTGTCCAAGAAGTAGAACAACAAGCAGATGTTCCTTAGTATAGCATATGCCCTCCCCTTAGTTAATTATTCTTAATTGGAATTAATTCGTTAATGCAATGTTTGCTTTGCACCGTCTCTCCATACTCAACACCAGATTGTCCAACAGTTCTCGAGGTAAATGTGCTAATTCCTCAATCAACATCTGTTTCAGTTTTGGGTGTTTCCTGGAGGATGTAATCGTTCGCAAGACGTCTCCCCAAAGCATCCCACACATGTTCTATGGGATTTACATCAGGGGAGAACGGTGGCCAATCCATTCGAGTGATATCTGTACTTTCCAGTAGCTGCTCAACATTAGCAGTCCGGTATGGCCGTGCATTGTCAACCATAAAAACGAAGTCTGGTCCAATTGCAAATCGGAACAGACGCACATGGTGAAGGATCGCTTCCATGCAATAGCGATCTCCTGTTACAGAACCTCTGTCGAAAACATGGAGCTCAGTCTTCCCGTTCAGCGTAATGCCTCCCCAGACGATAACTCCAGTACCACCGTAACGGTTTCTTTCCGTGATGATGAAACCGTGTCACTTCCTCTCTCCAAATCCCCTCAGGGGGCTCATCTTCTTCATATGTGGTCATCACAACCCCGAGGTACCTTAGTGATCTTTTTTCCCTTCTTCCCCTCCCCCTTTTTTTTTCTTTGTCGTTTTTTTTGGGGGGGGAGGGGGGTTCTACTTGATATTTTGTGATATCCAGTGGAAAACATTTTATTCTAACCTAGTGTTTTTTCCAATTTTGTGTGTGCTCTAACTTTTGTGTTAGAAAAAAATTATAAAAATATTTAAAAATAAAAAAAATCTTAGTGCTGTCTCTACTAACATACTAAAAGGCCGACAGCGTATCAATGCCGATTTCCTGCGTGCCTAGCTCTGGCAATATGGGGCCCCAGTACCTCTCAAGTGGAGGTACCTATTGGGAAACCGCTTGGGCATTTTTGGAAAAGGCCCTGGTTGGGGAAGGGTCTACGAGAGAAGAGTTCTTGCGCCGTCAGTAACAGTTTCAAAACGTCATGCTTAAAATGTTCCCAGAGGTGAGATCTTTGTTTGCGGATGGCTGGGTGATGCGATCTCTTGCCCATTTCGAGAAATCCTCCCTGGCTTTGGCTTTGGACAGTGCCTCTGCCTGTGCACGAAATGGGGGCAGTTCACGTTGTCCGGCTTTGAAGAATTCTCCCTCGGTTACTCGTTTCCACATTAGGAAAGGGAGGGGAGTTGGGGTCTGGCGGGCCCCCCGATCGAACTAGAAGTGAATTCGTGTTTTTTTTTTCTCAGGCACTATGGATACAACTCAAGGTAAATTGTTTTTGGCTCTCGAAGCTATTAAAAAGTATTTACCAAATGTTGAAACATGGGCTGACCTTGTGGAATGCCATATTTCGAATAGTAATGAAAAAGAACATTTACCATCTGCAGATGTGTGTAATAATTCAAATTTCCGTTTTTTATTGATAAAAAGTAACTTTTGCTCACCCTCTGTAATTCAGAAAGGAATTCAGAGGATGTTAGGAACCGTTAAAGATTTAAAGAAGCTTCGTTCTAGTGATCTCTTAATTGAAATCAACAATTCAAAACTAGCAGAACTTATTTTGAATATGAAGACCTTGGGATCTTATCCTGTGATCACGGGCCACGGTAGCCTAGTGGTCAAGGTCGTGGACTAGCGGCCGGCGGTTTTCGTTTGGTCGCGGGTTCGATCCTTGGCCGCCAAAGACCCGCCATGTAGCCGGGGCTGATGCACGTTAAATCTGTTCGGGGCCCAAAGTCCTCCCGTTGGCGTGGTGTGGATGTTAGGAGAGGGGGGTGCCAGCTCAGGTGTCGTCTTCGTCACTTGACCGTGGTTCAAAATTACGAGGTGCGTCGCCAATAGCCCTCGTGTTGCTTCTAGTGCTACGTTAATAAAAACTAAACTATCCTGTGATCACTTCACTTCATATAAATTTGAACAATTCCCATGGTGTCGTATCGTCAATTGATTTAGTGAATGTGTCAGAAGCGGAGATTTTGGTAAATTTGCAAGACCAGCAAGTTTGTGGTGTCTGGAGGATAACGATTAGGAGAGACGGAAAGGTGTTTAATACTAAGCACCTCATCTTGACCTTCTCGATTCCTACCCTGCCACAGACTTTTCAGGCCGCATATAATCGATTCTCCGTCCGACCATTCATTCAAAACCCTCTGAAGTGTTGCAATTGTCAGCGATATGGCCATTCCAAGAACGCTTGTAGGGGACAATTGACTTGCGCACGCTGCAGAAAAGTGCGTTAATTGTCAGGAAAACCACCCTGCATACTCTTGTTCTTGCCCTAAATGGGCAGAGGAAAAAGAAATTACTACGGTGAAGACGCTGCAGAATTTGTCGTATCCCCAGGCTCGCCGTGTAGTCGCTTCCCGTACCCCTGTACAGGGAGTCGGCTAAGTTACGGCCACCCAAGCAAAGAAAGCTTCTAAATCCACACAATTTCCGGAACCTCTTACTGTCACACAACCTACCACTAAGACACCACATCAAAAGAAAAAAAAGTAAATGTTCTTAAAACCCCATAATCTGCTAAGGCTAATCAGGCTAGGCCATTGACCAGGTCAAAAGCTTAGCAGAGGCAAAAATTAAAACTTGCCGCGAAGAACAGCGTTCCTCGCAAAACAACTCGAGTCATTGACGGGGATGCGATTGTTTTACACCCGTCGCCCGAAGATTATGACTCCATGGGGGTGCTGGAAACGGGACCTTCCACTTCCAGGGCGACCATTTAATGGTTTTTGTTTCCTGGAACTGCCGCGGTTTACGACCCAGACAAGAAGATCTCAAATCCATTATATCTACGCACAAACCTGTCTGTGTTGCTCTTCAGGAAACTTTTCTGAAGAGTAATATGACAATCCGAGTGCGTAGATATCAATGTGTACGAAGGGATGTTGATGCCGCGTCATCTTCTGGAAGTGTTTGCATTCTGGCATCCCAACACTACCCTCATAATGTCGTTACACTGATCACATTGTTGCAGGCTGTGGCTGTGCGAATTCATACTCGCACTTTAATCACAGTCTGCTGCATTTACCTGCCACCCAACGATGTTGTGTCACAAATGGATTTAGACCAACTAGTCGATCAGTTACCAGCTTCCTTCCTACTTCTAGATGACTTTAATGGACACAGCCCTCAGTGGGGGTATGATGGTACGAATTCTCGTGGTCGGCAGATCGAGCGATTTTTCTCTGATCTCAGTCTTTGTCTGCTGAACACCGACGAGAAAACGTATTTCCATGCTCCCACTAGGACATTTCCTTCCCTTGATCTAGCCATTTGTTCACCGACACTGCTACCGTCGCTGAATTTAGAGGTTCTAAATTATCTCTATAATAGTGATTATTTCCCTCTCCCAGGTTCAAGGTAGTGGGATGCGATTACGTCCCCCCACTTACCGCTTGAACCGGGCAGATTGGGATTTATTCACACGGTTAGCGGTTATTACCGGTACAATGGTTCAAGATCAGGATATTAATAGCTCTGTCCGAAATGTCACTACCTCTATCTTGGACGCTGCTGATGCAGCGATACCGAAGAGTACTAATTCACAGAGGAAGATGAGTAAACCATGGTGGAATAAGGAATGTCAATCCTCCTACAGGGAACAAAAGAAATTGTGGGGTATCTTCAGACGATATCCCACAACCGAAAATCTCATAGCCTTTAAAAGGGCGATTGCTCACACAGTAAGGCGACATAGTCTGAGAGAATCTTGGATCAGGTATGTCTCTTCCATCACATCGTTTACCACAAGTCAACAGTTATGGAGAAAGGTAAAAGCTGCAAACTCCCTGTATCGGGAATTTTCCATCCCGATACTGGAAACTGCAAATGCTGCGCATTCGTCACCTGTCGAAGTGGCCAATGTCATTGGCCACTCTTTTGCTAGAGTGTCAAGCTCCGATTCATACAGCGCTACATTTTTAGCGACTAAGAATCGTACTGATCAGACACCTATCAACTTCAGGTGTCGGCAACCACTCCCTTATAACTGTGACTTTGACATGTGGGGATTGAGAAAGGCTCTGTCCTTTGCTAACAATACCAGTCCAGGCCCTGATGGTATAACATACGATATGCTTCGCCACTTGAGCGAGGATTCACTTGTCAGTCTCCTTTACCTATTCAACCGAATATCGACGGAGCATGTGTTTCCTAGCCAGTGGCAGGAAAAAATCGTTATTCCTGTTCTGAAGCCTGGTAAGGATCTGAAGAACCCTCTCCAGTATAGATCTATCACTTTGACGAGTTGCCTTTGTAAGACCCTTGAACGTATGGTCAATGCCCGTCTCGTTTATCAAATGGAAAAGAGTCAATGCATTTCTCCGTTTCAGAGTGGCTTCCGTAAAGGAAGTTCCACAGTAGATAACATCCTTCTACTCGAAAGTCAGTTTCGTACGGAGGAATGATTTGGTTTCTATTTTCTTTAATATTGAAAAGGCATATGACCGTACTTGGCGGTATGGAATACTGCGCACTTAATACATTTATGGTGTGAGAGGCAATTTGCCTCTTTTAATTCAAATGTTTTTGTCCTTCAAATCATTTCGAGTACGTGTTGGACATGTTTTATCAGACTCTTTTATCCAGTTTGAAATAGTTCCTCAGAGCAGCATTTTGAGCCTCACTCTTTTTATTAGTCACATTTCTCCCATACTTTCTCATCTGCAACCATCTGTTCATGGATCGTTATACATCGACGATCTGCAGATTTCCTGCGAAGGATCGTCAATGCGTATCATTGAGCGACGACTTCAGACCGCAGTCTGGTTACATGGTGTGACGCGAATGGGCATAGTATTTCTGCCAACAAGAGTAGTTGTGTGCATTTTTGTAGAAAACAGGGTCTCCATCCCGATCCTGACATTCGCATCCGTGGTACATCTATTCCCGTCGTCCCTGACGTCCGCTTCCTCGGAGTAATTTTCGACCGCAAACTCACTTTCCTTCCGCACATTTTACATCTGTGGAAGAAGTATGAGAAATCCCTCAACATCTTGAAGGTATTGTCCAACACCTCTTGGGGAGCGGATCGAATTTCTTTATTCCGAGTGTATCAGTCGGTGATCCTGTCCCGGATCGACTACGGATGTATCGTCTATGGATCTGCCTGCAAAACTACCTTGCGGAAGCTTGATCCGGTTCACCATAATGCTCTGAGAATCTGCTGTGGTGCGTTTCGAACGTCACCTGTGCAGAGTCTGCATGTGCTTTGTAACGAGCTACGTTTGGCTTTGCGACGCCTGAAGCTATCGCTCTATTATCATTTCAAAATGGCATCTCTTCCATCTCAGCCATTGCAGAACATTACTATCAGCTCGTCTTTACTGAGATTGTACGATGCTCGGCCTTTCATCCGTCTTTTTTCTGAGAGGGTGAAGGAATTTATCGAGGAACTCGGCCTACATGACTTCGATGTTCAGCAACGAAATTTTATTAAATTTCCTCCTTGGAATATGCCAAGGTTTGTATATCATAATTCCTTTGCTTCATACAGCAAGAGCACCACATGTCCAATTGTTTTCCAGAGAATCTTTGCCTTCCATCGCAGTCAGTATATGCATTTTATTCCAGTTTATACAGACGGATCGAAAGGAACTGGATATGTCGGCTATGGTGTCGTTTCGTACGACATCAGGTACAGTTACCGGCTCGACACTTCCTGTAGTATATATACTGCCGAAGCTGTCGCCATTTACTGTACCCTAAGATTAGTCGAGAAATCTAGTTCCTGAAAGTTCGTCATATATACTGACAGCAGGAGCGTCCTGGAAACATTGGTACATCTTGACGATCGCAGTCATCCTGTAGTGGTCGACATTGCTGACATTATTTGCCATCTATATAGCAGGGGTTATGTTATAAAACTCTGCTGGATACCTAGTCGTGTAGGTATTTTAGGAAATGAACAAGTGGACTCAGCAGCTCGCAGTCCCACTTGAGGACATACGACGTCACATTTTAATGCTTATCCATCAGACATGGCAAGAATCGTGGAGTCTCCAGACTCATAACAAATTACACTTGGTGAAGCTGATCATTAGAGAATGGCCTGTTTTTCCAATGCAAAGAGCAGATCTCAGATTGAATCGCCTTCGCATTGAACGTATTCGATTTACTCGCAAACATCTTTTGTTTGGAGAAGATGCTTCCGAGTGTCCTTCCAGCCATGTCCCCTACTCTATTCATCATATTTTAATTGACTGTCCGGTGTTTGATCATCAATGCCGGATATTTTTTCATTCATCAGTTTTAAACTTATCTGACCCCCCCTCCCCATCATAACTTATTTGCCTTTTTAAAACAAATTGACCTTTTACACCATATTTGGATTTTTAAATTTAACCCTGTATTCTTACCTTGTGCGTGTTTACCGTGTTTTTAAAATATCTTATTTCTGATTGAATTAAACAAATGTTTGGCGCAGCATAGCCTGCTTTGGCTCTTGCGCCATTAAACTCCACTGTCACTCCTCTCCAAATCAACGGGCGTTGAGAATCGCTTGGGACATTGAAACGACTCTCATCTGTAAAGAGGACACGACTCCACTGATGAGATGTCCAGTTTGTGTGCTCTTTACACCATTGTAAACGGTGCCACCGATGACCAACTTTCAAATGGATGCAGCGTTCAGGACGGTGGGCGAATAGGCCACCTTTGTGAAGCCGTCTGAACACAAAAAACCGCGACATTTGCTGCCCCTTTGCTGTACATAGTTGCTGAGTAATAGTGCTTGCTGATTGGTATCGGGCTTTTTTTTCCTGTAGGACGATATATCTGTCTCCACTGCAGTTGTTTTTGTAGGACGATCACCACCAACGTTTCTAACAGCTATACTTTGGTTTGGAAGGCTTTCTTTGTGCGAAACTCCACCTTTGTTGATTCCGAACTCTTAAGTTACACTGGTCAAATTACGCCCCTCCTTCAGCTTTCCGATCATTCTTCCACATGTGATGTCGTCCTGGTGATTTCTTCTAGCCATATTTCACGAAAGAACTCACTTGCAGTGAATATGTTTAATTGCGCCTCAGTTCTCTCTTTTATTGTTATATTGAGTTGCGCGCGCCGACCGGACGCGTTTTGCGTACACTCATGTCGCCTATGATGTTTTGTTCCTGACATTTGCATACGCATCACATTTCCACTGAATTGCATGTTCATTGTACTGATCGCAATAACTCCTTTTCTGCAATTGCATGACTATCTGCTTAAAATTTGCATTGTTGCTTAAGCTTTGCACACTAGTGTATATATATGAACGATTGTTGAGGTCTACTCTTATGTGCAATACTATATTAATGTGATAATTGCTTTAAATATTTAATTGTCCTTGATTATTTCTCATTACTGATCCGAGTCATTTAAAGGGATGTATATGCTTGCGCATGTAGTTATTACTTCATAATCAACTGTTAGTCCTCAACCGTATAAACAGTATTCCTCTCTTACCCTGATAACTTTTTCTAGAAACCTAATGGTGGACCACACAAACCAACTCTTCAAAACACCCCTTGAAAAATTCAAACTGTAGGGGAATCGATCATTCTGATGTCTCCCTCCTTTCTCTCTTCAGCCGTTGTTTTCATACGAGCGTTTTTGACTGAACAGACACTTTGCCATCTCAGTTGTATCCGGGAAAAGAAATCGGCAAGTAAAGGCTAATTCCATGAAGAGGAAAGCATTTTCAACTGAGAATAAAATAAAATAATTAAACGGGTTGAAAATTGAGAAATCAATCGACGGCATGCATGGAATTTCACTTATCAAAATCAAGTTTTCAACATTTGGAAAAATCGGAGTGTGATCATCCCTGCTCACAAAAAAAAATCTGGATGGAACAAAAATCAAAATATATTCAAATTTTTAAATTATATTTCCCCCCTCCATAGGGTGTAAAAGTAAATATTTCAACTGCAAAATAATATATTTCCAATATAATATAAGTTTTTAAATATTATTAATTTATTAGTTTGTAGTTTGTCTAATTTATTAGTAAATTGTGTGTTGTCTCTATAGTTGTTTCCAGAAAAATCATCAAATGCTTGGAAATTTCAATGTTTCGTTAAAATTAGATACGTATTGTGAAACTTCTCTGTTACGGTGAACTCTCTTTATAGGGTCCACAGACGGTTCACCAAAATGGAACTCCACTGTGCATATAAATCAACTAAATTCAATTTCATATTTATTTTTCCTCTCGAGTTTTTAAAATAATTCTTTAAATTCAAATTCTTTCACATATTTCAATTTCGAGAAATTTTTGGAGCTCATAAAAATGTTGGGTAATATTTATTTATGAATTTCGCATTTAAAACTCAAAGAAAATAATTTTTTTTAGGCTTGCAAAGATTTTGACGTGTATCTATTTCTCTGTCGAAGCTCATTTGCTAGAATCATTAGACTTGAAGGTCAGAGTATTCTCTGTTGTTGATGGTCCGGTTTTCAAAGAAACTTTGAGTTTTCTCTCTAGGAATGTTATCTTCATATCTGCACTTTGACGAACTTTACATAAGCCACGAGTGAAGTTTCTTCTCAATTGAACTGTATCTTCCTCGGCATTTCGAATTTCCTCTAGAAGTACCTCGTTTTCTTTTTTCAATCGATCGATTTTGGCTTCCACTTGAAGTTTCAATTTTGTTTTTGAATCGATTTTTGACCGACTCGATTTATATCTGGTCGATCCTTTTTGGTAGCTGGCAACTTTTAGCAAGGCATTCTGTTTCTGTATTTCTTGTAACTTTAACTGTTTCATTTGAATGGCTGTCTCTAATTTCTTTATCTCACTTTCCAAGTCCTTAATTGTTTCCAAATCTTTTTTGGTTATTTTTTTGTAATATTCGTGCAGTTTTTCTTTATAGGATGTGCAATCATTTCGAAACTTTTGCTCAACACTTCGCCTGTTTTCCAGTGCCTCGTTCTGAATACTGTTCAAGGCTAATCGATTCATTTGACTTCCTTCCTCCAGCATCGCAACAAAAGCCTTGATGGTTTTTTCCAGGAGATCCCTTTCGTAATCATCCACATCTCTCAGTTTCTTGCTGTGTTTTTCCAGGGCAGCCATCCTTCCCATTCGAATTTTTTTACCTTCGGCTTCCAGTTCTCGTTCCTTCTCCAGAACTTTTGACTTCAGCCGACTTTTCTCATCTTGGTGTTGGATGAGATTCTTCTCTAGTTTGGAAGCAGTTTCAGCGGCATGACGATCGACGAGCCCTTCATTGGCGAACTCGCTGTATGTGGGCCTCTGTCTCTTTTCTTTTATTTCTCGATGAACTGCGCATAACAGCTTTTCTATTTCGATGTCTTTCGCTAAAATTTGTTTTTCCTTCAATTTTAATTCCTCTTGGCGTTTTTTGTACACGTCCGCCAAATTGTTTTCGGTTTTTTGATAAAAAAGCATGTAATTTCGCAATGTTTCGATGTTTTTCTCTAACATATTGGCATATTCTTTTAACTCGACTATGTTCATGATATTAACATTGTAGTCATTATCTTTTTTTTCTTTCTTTTTGTCTTTATTTTCCCCCTTCTCCTTTTTAGGTGGCATTTTAATAAATCTTTAGTTTTTATATTACCAAAGAAGAAAAATAACCAGACCTTAGTAAATATTTAAATTTTCAATTGAATTCGCTGTCAAAAGTAAACACGGATTCAGTTACAATGAGATATTAGCTTGCACGAGTCGTTTGATTAATTTTTTTCAGGCTTTTATTTCACTTACTGTGTTCTCTTATATGTATAAATGTATGTTTTTCCAAAATTTGTATTCGAATTTTAATCAACTTCCTAACATAACTACGATTGGTGTGAAATTTTGGAAACATTTATAACTTTGATGACAATACATTACTGTAGTATGCTCAACAATGACGGATTTAGGGAAACCTGAGGGTCCGAGCCTTGGCTTAAAATTTTAATGCATTTCTGCTCAACCGATCGAGTGAAATTTTGCGTATAACTCCGAAGACAGTGTTCAATATGTAATGGGCTTAAGAAGAGGGCGGTCCTTTAACAACATCCAATTGAATAGAAATTTCGCACACACGTATAATTCACATAATTGCTATCTTTAGTCTTAAATTTTCAGACAAAAAAGAATTAAATAAATATATGTAAGTAAAAGTGTGAATTAAAATTATATTACTACGTGTAGACTAAACATGTTCTATACACGAGTATTTTGAATGCGTTGCGTTCGCGAAGAATAGATTTCTCCACCAAAGGGATTCTTTGCTTTGCAACGGATTAAATGGAGTTCATTTTAATTTAATTTATTAAACTATGTGATCTATTACACAAAAAGTTCCCTTTTTGGCTAATAATGGCAAATCAATGTTAAAATTGTTTGATTCCAAAATATTCCAAGAAATTAAAATTAAATGAAAAAGATTCGGGAAAATCGTGAGGCAAAAATTGCTGCCTCGAAAATATTTTAAAATTTTGAAAATTTTATTCATTTTCAGTCATTTTTTTATTTCTGATTACATTTGATTTAAGACAATACAGCAAACTATGGGTAAATAAAATATTTACTTTTTACATGTTTTATTTCAATCCAATAAATCTAAGGGAAGTTTGTAATGACATATTTTTGAAAATTAAGCTGATTATTGGCATCAAACATATTCGCAAAAAAACTTACACGATAAAAGTTTTTACAACATATTTTTGAAAATTTCCATCATTACTGGTGAAAACAGACATCAAACATATACGAAAGAATTTTTATGATGAAATTTCGAAAAATGGTCAACTACAATGTTTTGCAAGTGACAAAAACTGTAGCTCCTTTGGTGGCTAAAATAATTTTAATCTAACATTTTATTTAAAGGTACGCTAAAAGGCAAGAAAATAACATTTTCAAATGTAAAGTGTAATTTTTAAAAGCTTGAGGTGTTAGTGTTTCTTTTGATCTGATATATTTGTAAAAAAGTGTGGGGTGCATAATTTATCAGCAATGACCTACTTACGAGTATCTTAGTTAAGCACTTCAAGCTTTTATAGATTATTTATTATTTTACATTTTAAATTATTTTTATACTTATTAGTCCATCTTCAAATAAAAGTTTGATTAAAAAGATGTTTTCTTAAACTTATGTTTATTTAAGTAAAATATTCCCACTTAACATTTCATTCATTACTGTATGCTATAGTGGCATTACTTTCTGATCGCTCGCGAATTTTCAACACAACCAGCTTTCCTTTTGAAGCAAACGTTTCCAGATGTCTGTTTATGACCTACTCAAGACAATAACGCTTTCAAATTTTGAATAACAAGATTGACACCCGGGCTGGAAATTCTGTCCCCTCATCCACTGTTGTTAGCTTTTTAAATCAGATCAAAATGGATAGCGGCTGTCTAGTTGATATATTAGAGATTCGTGATTGATATGTGGTGGATTTCAGCCTCGCAATTCCATACTAAAAGGCAGTCGAGTTAAATATGTCTTGCATCCAATTCGTCATTTTCATGTGCTATGAGACTTGGTGTGCCATCTTAGATGTCATCATATTCATGTACTGATGGTTAAAATCACAAGGCACATTTGCTGCTTTAAATGGGACATTGACGAGCGATCGGGACAGGAACTAGTTTCAGTAGTCCTTATGTTGACGTGTAAAGTGAGGGGGGCTGTTCAGGTATTGACCTCGTCATTTGACCATGATTGAAAATAACAGGCTTATTGTCTGTGGTTAAAGAACCGTATATTTTGGGCAGAAACAGGCAGCCATTATGAAAATATTAGCTTTACAGCGCATGATTCTCCGCTAAGGTCGCTGTAACTCAATGAGTAACTCGCACAATGTGAATTTTATTTTTTTTTTAAAAAAAAACCTTTACTTTCTTACAGAATATTATAATAAAATTTATAATAATTAAAAGTATTTTTCATAATTAAGTTACTGTCAAAAATATATTGGGTTCAGAGTGGCAAGCGCCCGAGAAAAGCCCTCAGTCCATAATTAGAATAGAATCTCTTCTGCTCCGGCTTTTGATTTTTGTCTTTTTTTCAACTTCACGTCTAGACCACAATTTAATCTTGTTTGGCGCAGCATAGCCATATCTGGCTCTTGTGCCAATAAACTTTACATTCACTCATCTGGTGTTTGATTGGACGAAACAATCAAGGAATTTATTAAGGGCGGAATTGTTAAGAACGCGCCGGAAACAATTGAAAATTGATCCGAAACTATCTTTCTGTCAAGAGCTGGTTCCGTCGTAGTTTAGTGTTCGTGATAAGGAACTTGTGTCATGCGTTGTGGCATGATGCCTCTTCAGAACCGCCACACAGTGGAACTGATGCGCTTTAAATGTCTCGAGTCTCCAAGTATCCCCTGGTGTGATGTAAGAAATTGGAGAGGAAAGTGTGAGCTCAGGTGTCGTTCTCTCGTGACTTGACCGAGATTTAAAATTATAAGATGCAATCAAACTTCTGTCAAGACATTGGAGAAGAGTTGGTTAGCGCCTGTAAGTATGAAATATTCAACTAGAAATCGGGTGATTCAATTATGGTTTATCACTCAAATTTTTTTTATATACAAAAAGATCAGTTTATATGATCCTCGTCAAAAATCCGTAAAATATATTTTTATGGTGTATTACATATTGTTGCAAAAATTCAATCGTTTGGATTTATACGAGTGAAATCCAGTCTAACACGGTGGATAATGGCAAATGACGCTTAATTCACAAATATTTTGGACAAGACGAACACAGATAGCAACTCTTGGATAGAGTAACAGCGCAAACACAGCCCTTGTACAAACTGGTGACATAAAAACAGAAACGGCATTTGTAATAGCAGTCACAGCACTTTCAAAACCGTCCAGTCTACCCACCATTTTGGTTTAGTGGACGTAATGTTAATCCTATGGAATTTCGACTTTAATTCTCACATCTTTACTATTTGATCTATTTCAATGCAATAAAGTGCACCTGAAAAAGCAAAAAATAATGAATGCCTCTGTGGAATTATTTTTTCTTTCGAATTTTTAAAATATTTTTATTCTTATTTTAATGATTAGTTTGAGAGTTTTCCAGTCATTAAAAAATATCTTAAAATATATTTAAGACTTGGAAGGGAAAAGTAGTTCCACAGAAGCATTCATTATTTTTTGCTCTTTCAGGTGCACTTTATTGCATTCGAATAGATGAAGTTTTTTTTTAACGTCGCACTAGAAGCAACACTAGGGCTATTGGCGACGCACCTCATAATTTTGAACCACAGTCAAGTGACGAGGACGACACCTGAGCTGCCACCCCCTTCTCCTAACATCCACACCACACCAAAGGGAGGACTTTAGGCCCCGACAGATATAATATGCATCAGCCCCGGTTACACGGTGGGTCTTTGGCAGCCAAGGAACGAACCCGCAACTGAGCGAAAACCGCCGGCCACGAATCCGAAACCATGACCACTAGGCTACCGTGGCCTCGAATAGATGAAATAGTAAAGATGTGAGAATTAAAGTCGATATTCCATAGGATTAACATTGTGTCCACTAAACCAAAATGGCGGGAGCCTTAATAGTTCGCACTACGGATGAATCCCCGCAGTAATACTCTTCACTTCTAAGGCAGACTCCGACAGTTTCTGGAAGATTCATTTGGCCGAACTACCGACAATTGCTCTGAAGTTTTACTAAGCCAAAGCCGACCGATCCCAATTGATTCGCTCTGGCTTCGCATCTCTTTTATTTATAGCCGCTTCGGCCAAGCGTGAAGTAAAATGAAAATTTCAGGAAAAGTCCGTAGCATTCCTCCCATTTGAGATTTCTACAAGATTCTAGCACTTTCTGGAATCTTCATTCTGTTGTTAAGTTTATCGCCAAATTCAGCACTAAGTTTTAGGGGTCGTTGTTAAAGCTTTCTTTGGCTGACTGACGGGATCTATGTAAATGTCGCTTCTCCTTTGTAAGAGAACCGTGGCAGAGAAGCATCATCTCGGGTTCGTATCAACATGCTTAAGAAATGTAACAGTTCATGTTTATTTTATGGGAATAGCAATATACTTTAGGTCTACCCTAATGTTTTGTCCGTTTGTGAAGTTAAAAATAAAATAATGCAATTTTCATAAATTTAATAATCTAAATTACTCATTATATTTTCCGTTGCTTCTTATGACCTCTGAGTGATGGTAACTTGTAAATACCATTTTTTAAAAATGTCTTGTTTTTAGGTGCAGATAACTGAAATGGTGCTTGTTTGACATCTGTTTCAATTTTGATTTTTTTTTTCTAAACATTTTAGAGGGAGAGGAACAAATGATACCTGGAGGGTCTGAGCGATATGGTGGATGCGACAGAATTTCTCTGCCTTCCTCTTTAATTTTTACCTTCCTCTCCAATTTTCTGTCGAATCACCGAAGCAGCACGTTCTCATGATGGGTTTCCTATTGAACAACGTCTGCCACTTTCTCTTTAGTGTATTGTTTAAATCATCCATTTGCTGATAGTATCTTTCCAAATTCAGATTTCATTAGGTTTCTAAAGCTCGTTGCGCATTTGTTATAGGACCTTATGAACGGCTCTTTCGGCTTAGAGATGCAGGATTTTCAGGTTCAAAGTATGCTTTTTCCCTTACGAGTACGATGTTTTCGTAGGTAATCCACATTTCATCACCAGTTATTGTTCGGTCCAGTATGGGCTCGTTTTTGTTCTGAGCGAGCATGATGACTCGAGTGAGCACTTTCACTTATGATACACTATTTGGAATATTTAAAGACAAATCCTAGCAACGACAAAAAATCGTATTGTACAATAAATATTATTAAATGTATTGTTTTCTATCACTTCAAAAACAGACATAACTTTCCGGTGGACGTTATATATAGGTATAATGCACAAATTTTCCTCTACTGGGTGTATAGTTACGAGTATAAACAGTCCAACGCAGAGGATAACAGCAAATAACGCTTTACTTGCAAATATTCAGGACAGGACAAGCAAAACCTGGACAGATTAACGGTAGAATCAGAAAATACAGCTTTGTACAAGAGCTGTGTTTTCTGATTCTGCTGTTAATCTGTCCAGGATTAAGATTTGTCCAAAATTTTCATCGAGAAACATTTTGTTTCGAAACTTTCCAAGTTTCTTCCCAGCCGCCAAAGTTACTGGTTATCGTTTTACCTCTTCCATGATTTGATGAAATATCCGTAAATGTCTGTCCTTATAACACGTTAACGCTGCAGGAAAGCGTGACCTTGCAACGATTACATGCTTTTGATTATTAATTTACCATTTTAGATGTTTATTTATGTCTATATATATTCTCTCTCTATATATATATGGGAATTGTCCTGCTGCACTACAGCAGCGCCACCTTCAACTTGGATTAGATGGTTAGATCTCGAGGTGTAAGCACGAAGAAATGCGTGTCCGTCTTTTTCTTTAATTTTTCATACGTAAATAAACCATACTTACTCCTAAATTGAGCGTGGTTCTTGACAATATACCGACGCCAACCTCCACATATATTTCTATATATATGTGTGTATATATATATATATATATATATATATTAGTGACGTGTCATTGGTAATTTTCCTAGAATTTTATTATTTTTATTTTAAAAATTAATTTCTTTTTTAATTAATTTTTTATTTATTTAAAGTTTCTCTTTTTATTTAGAATATTAATTGGTTTTATAAAATTTTTTATGTTTATTTGTGTCATTTTTGGCTGTTTGCTGTTTAATTGAAGACGATAACTAAGTTTACTTTTTTTTCTTTGGTTGACTTTCTCAATTTGCTGATTTTTCGTTCATTACCATATTTTAAAACATTTTTATGTATTTCACTTGGTGTGTGTGTATCAGTGTGTCATTAAATTTTCGATCGTTAATTTAACCAGCTTCCCATCAAGCTAGAGCTCTGAAACTTTTCCTGAATCGTTCTTACTCGCCTAACAATGCAATATTTAGACATTTGCGACAAGTTTTAACTAATATTTAAATATTTTTTATTAAACTTTGCCACCATATAAAAAAGTTGGTTTTTATCTCGAATTATTTTATAATATAATTCACTGAAGTGTGATGATTTGATCCGTTATTCCGGAAAAAACACATTATACAATTCCAGAGTATGAAACAGTATTCATTACATTATTTCAAAATGATATACTCTAACAATTTTTTTGATTTTCTCTCTTAAATTATTTGGTTTGTTGCGAGAAATTTTTTGGTTTTTAGGTTTTAAATTTTAAAATTGTTCAAATATTATATAAATTTTTTTTATCTAATTTCCATCAATATTAATATGCTTTTAATGATTTTTGTAAATATTTATTTATTTTTATTTATTTATTAATAGTATTGATTTTGTGGTGGACATTTTTCGATAGTTATTTGTTTTATGGTGTAGTTCGTGATTCGTACTACTTGTGTTATGTGTGTGTGTATAGATTTAACATGAATTTAAAAATTAAAATGACTTTTTTTATTAATGATTAAGTAAAAAAGACAAATTTCAAATTCATCATGCGATTATTCATTTCGCTTAACCATGTGGTCGATATTATAGAAAAGAATATCTAGGGATTTCTCCGCATCATGTGGTGTAAGATGAAGGGGTAATAAGGGATTGACATGACGTCTATCAATCTAGTAGGGATTATTTCTGACAAATTTATGATTACGTAAAAGCTGATTCAACAGATTTTATGAGCGCATGACCTAATAAATTTTAGGATTCTATGGAATATATATATATATATATATATATATATATATATATATTTTTATATCTAGTTGGTTATTTATTTTTTATATTTCCGATATATTTTTTCATTTTTTAAAGATGTTATTTATTAGTTAATATTTGGTTTTTTAAATATGTTTAAAATTGATTTTTCATTTTTTTTATATATAATTCTTTTGTTAAGTCATTTTAAACAAATGAATTTTTGGGATTATTTACATCAATTAATTGTTTGTATGATTTCATTTAAATCTATCAATGAGTTTTTACTTTGGTGGTGAATTCTTTCGTGGAATGAGTAATAGAGGTAGCATACGTATGAAATTTATGTAGTGTTTTATATGTTTTTTAAAAATTTGTTAATTTTAATGTTTTTTTTTTTTTTTTTGCTATTTGTTATAGTTTTTTGTAGGATTAGATAATTAATTTCTGTAACTGTTTTTGTTGCTTAAAAAGTTTCTACATTTTTTTCTGATGACGGGTCATTGGTAATTATTCTGTTTACATTTTGTTTCGAATGCTTACTTTTCGAATAACTTTTGGTTTCGTTAATATTTCTTTTTTACTTAGATTTTTTAATTGATTTTGCAATATTTTCAATGTCTGATTATATATCATTTTGTTGTTTGCAGTTAAATTTTGAATGATTATTATGTTTACCTTCTATTTTGTGGTTGATTTTCAGATATTGCTGATTTTTGATGTGTTACCATATTTTTTTTAATAATCTAATTCACTGAATTCTAATGGTTTGATCAGTAGTTACCAATATAAACTTACATTATTCCGTTCCAAAGTATTGGACAGTATTAATTTCATTATTTCCCCGTTCTTCTAAATTTTTTTGTTCTTCAACCAATTGGCGTTCGCTTAAATATTTTTTGGTTCTTTACTAGATTTTGATTTTTGTTTTCAGGGTTTTTAAATATTCGATTGTTTAATTATTTAAAGTTTTGTGGTCTTAAACAATTTTAAACAAAATAATTTTAGCGTTTGTTTGGAGTTAAATTGTAAAAAGTGAACTTTTCAGGCTTTGGTGTTAGCAAAATTACGTATAAGTAAATCGATGTCTAATTTTTGTAAAGTATCATTTACAATAGAAATAATTGCAAGATTTACTGATCTGTTCTGGCTCTCAGAAGGTAATTCATACTCTGGTAATTTTTAATTATTTTGAGTTCTTAAAATGGTTTCTCTGCTGTAGCTACTGAAACTGGAATGCATAAAGATATATAAATGCTAGGAAAAGAGTGAGTTAAAATGTTGTCAACGAGATATTGCTTAGAGTTTCAACCGGCGATGTGACATTTTCTCCAAAATTTTGCAAAAACTGTAATTTCACGTATATGGTCTGTGCTACTTATGTCACTTTGATTTTTATCAATTAATGCTTCGTCTAGTTTCTGATATAAAATGAGCTTATTTTGTTCAGAGTATTTATCGAATTCAGAAATATTCCACAAACAAATAAAAACTTCTAAATGAGATGATAGAAAATCAAACATTTCACTTTAAGACGATATCTCCACACACACATCTGACATTTAAAAAGAACTTTAATGTTCATTTCTTCGTTCTGTATAGGCTGGTCTTTGCTTTCATAAAATAATTGTTTTGTTTTCTTTTCTTTTGAGGCCTTAATATATTTTGGGTCTTAAAACTTGTATCAACACCTAAAGGAGACGTTAGTTCTTTACTATTTTTGAGCGTTTTAATGAAATTTTTATCAGATTTATATTCTTTCAGAAAGCAGTATAATATATTAAAACTTTCAGAAGCCTGAGAAATATTAAAAGTTTTAGCTTGAAGAATGTTGATAGCAACATTGATTTTGTTAAGTTTTTGTACTAAAAACTATTATACAGATAAAATTAAATTTCAGAATTTATTCCACCCCCCCCACACAAGCATGGTCTGGTTTTTTTGTCGCGTTATCAAAAAAATTTTTTTTTGTTTGTTCAGACAGGCAAAAAGATGGAATTCTTGTTTAATTGAGTATTAGAATTTCACCATCACCATAAATATAATGAAAAGTTGAATTGGATTTTTTGAAAGAATTTTTCCCTTTTCAATATTTTAAAAAGTTACGGCACCTTTTTGACTCCGGTAGAAGGGAGGAAATATTCACGATAATGTCTTTAAACAGTTTCTTAAGGCTGTTACGAAGATCTGCAAACCTGGTACTAAAGATGCACTGGAAAAATTGGCTCCTTAAATTTTTTCCATATCCTTTCTCTCTGCAAAGTCAACGTCACTTCATCAAAACTCGCCAATTTCGTGATCTTTAAAGTCGCACCAAATGTGGGGACTAAACCGCATTTTCACCGAAAATTCAACTTTGTCAAGTGATTTTAGGAATAAAATGCACATCTTGAAACAATTTAACACCGTCAGCTTCTTCGTGATTCGATAATCATCAAACTATGCAATCCATTTCATTTCTCAATTTAGATGCGAAAAAATGTGACGAAAAAATTACAAAATATCAAAATCTCGAAACTGCGAGTTATTTTCCGCGGTTCGTATCCTTCTTCGTCGCTCTTCACTTTATTTTTGATTGGAGTCACGCTTTGGGAATATATCTTTTCGATTCCTACAGCAGGCTAGAATTACTATGCATTACCATAGAAATAGATTGAAATTGTTACACGATCAATAGAAATCCCATAGAAATTGTTATAGAATCACGAATTACAATTGACGAGAAGACGTAGAAGTTATAAACCAATAAATTCAATGTAAGGGCTTTGATGGATTGATAGCTTTATTGACGTTGTACTAAGAAGCGATACGAGGGCCGCTGGCGACGGACTTTGTAAGTTTGAGCTTTGGTCAAGTAACGAGATGAACACCGAGGTGGCACCCTACTCTTGAAACTCCCACCCAACGTAATGATTTTGAATCTCTATAGTCCTTAGGAGAATCAGGACTCGAGCCCGCAACTCGACGGAAAGAGCGCCGGAAACGAACTCGGGAGCATTACCTCTCGGTTACCTTGTGAGTGAGTGAATGTAAAGTTTATTGGCGCAAGAGCCATATATGGCTATGCTGCGCCAAACAAGATTAAGCTGTGGTCTAGACGTGAAGTTGAAAAAAAGGTAAAAATGGTCGACAAGAAGGAGGGTCGAATATAGAGAAGGATCGCTAGGGTATCTCGGGAGTGCGTCACCCATGTTTACCAAAGACAGTAAACCCCATGGGAAAGAAAAAGATCACTAAGGTGCCTCGGGGTCATGATGCCCGTACTTACCTGAAGAAGGCAAGTCCCTGAGGTCCCCTGATATAATCCCCAGGGGCAGGGTGCCCGGCTATACCCCCAGACGCTGGGTACCCATTTTAGTCGCCTTTTACGACATGCATGAGCTACAGTGAGACTATTCTGTCATCCCCGGTCACCACACGGGTCCTCGGTTACCTTGTATATTCAATGTCGTAACAAAAATAGATTTATAAATTGGATTAAAAATAATTTAAAAGCAAATTTATTAAATTCAATCCTATGTTCTATATTTTTATTATTCTTTCAACACGAATTATTTCGAGTGTATTGGTGTTGAGACATTTTTAGGGATTCATGCGTGTGTGAAAAGTTTGCGTAACGTTTATACATCAATTCTGCATTATAAAAAAAAAAATTCAGTTTCGGAAGTTCTAAAAAAAGATTTTATGATCGTTTACTCTCTTTCAGTTTTGTCGACGAAACTTGTGTGCCAGAATCATACGAGTTAAAAGATAAAGAATTCTCATCAGCTGCTGCTTCCGAAATATGTTTAATTTTTTGCTCTAGAAATGCTGTCTTCATTTCCGCACTCTGGCGAACTTTGTATAAAACTGGGGTAAAATTTTTTTTCAGTTGAGCTATTTCTTTCTCAAAACTTTGTATTTGTTCTAGCAGTACCGCATTTTCTTCCTTTAATCGATCCATTGCGGTATTTTTTTCAAGTTTTAATTCTGTTATCGAATTCGTTTCATATCGAACAGGCACTAATCCTTTTTGGTGATTGGTAGCTTTCTTAAGAGCGTTCTTTTGATCTGTTTCTTGTAACTGGGACTCCGCAGATTGAATGGTTGCCTCCAATTTCTCTGCCTTACACTTTGCGTTCTTAATGTCTTCCAAATCTTGTCTAATTAGGTGTTTGTAGTATTCGTGCAGCTTCTGCTTGTAGGAGCTACAGACATTTCGAAACACTTTTCGGCTATTTTCCAAAGCTTCGGCCTGAATCGTCTCCGAGACCAACCGAGTCAACTGCTTTCCTTCTTCCATTACTGCAACAAAAGGCTCGATGGTTTTTTCCAAGAAATTTTTTTTTGTTTCTATATCTCTCAACTTCTTTTTTTCCAAGACAGTTTTCCTTTGAATTTTAATAAACTTACCTTCCGCTTCTAATTTTAATTCTCTCCTTATTTTCTCTTTCATCAGGTCTTGTTCTTGTTTGGGATATTCTTCTTCAAATTTGAAAGCCGTCTCGGAAGCCTGATGAGCGACTAGTTCTTCTTTGGCGAGATCACTCCATCGCAACCTTTCCATTTCGATGTCCTTCGCCAAAATCTGTTCATCTTTCAGTTTTAATTCCTCTTGGCGCTTTCTGTAGGCATCTCCCAAGTAACCTTCTGTTATCTCATACAAATTCCTATAATAACGCATGGTTTCAATGTCTCGCTCCAACATGCAAGCGTATTCTTTCAATTCAGAGAGGGTCATCACTTTGACATCGTATCCCTCGACCACTTCTTTCTCCTTCTTTTTCCCCTTAGGCGGCATCTTCCTAAGTATTTAGTTTTAATGAGAGATAAAAAAAAATCAAACCACAGATTCGACTGATATTTAAAAAAACACCCTTTAGTTGAAAACAAACTAAAAAGTAAACAAACATTCATTTAAAGCTAGATGCGTGCTTGCACGATTTAATCTTGCATATAAAGAGCTGTAAGCATATTCCCGCCAAAAAAAAGTTCAAATTTATTTTTCGTAAATTTTTTTTCGAAAATACCATTTTTTCAATTTTTCACCACCAACATATGACAGTGGTATCGATTTACTCAAAAACTTTTATTTTTAAGTAATTTTTTTAAAATTAATCGATTTTATTTTTTGATAGTTTTCTTCCTCGTTTTTAAGATATATCTTAATAATATTAATGCGATATTTTTGTATACTTAGCGAGGTAATTCTCAAACGAAATGTTGCAAAATTATGATTCTCGCGCCATCAAAGAAATTCGAATTAATTATCCGATATTTGGCGAATTTTTGAAAATGACGTTGGAAAATATCAATTTAGAATTTTTAAAATCATTTCATACAGAATTCTATCCATACAAATGAAACTATATATATAGAATACGGAATGAAGATTTGTTTCTCGTTTTAAAAAAGACCGGGCCAATTTTAATACTCTGTTAACTCTAATAACCACTTCTTGTTTACTTAAAATATTGTTTAAAGTTGGTCACCATATAATCATTTTATGCTTCAAGCTGGATATTTTTTTTTTTTTTTCAATTCATCCGCGCGATTAACAGGTATTATCTCCGTTTTACATTTAATCTATACATGTTTTTGTAGCATTTCGGTCCGATTCTGAATTCGACTGTTTTGGCTTACAAAAAAGCATCAATGTCACGGATTTTACTTAAAGGTCTTGCAATCAGCAACTTTTTGAAAAAAAAATTGTGGGCTTCTAAAAACCGTTTCTGACCGACTTAAAGCAATACACTTTTGTAATTTTGAAAGTCGATCAAATGATGAATTGACATTTTAGGTAGGAAAACACTATTTCTTCGTCCACACCATTCTAACATCAACCTTTTAAGTTAAGACAAATGGGTAGCGGTTGCTTAGTCGATGGTGATATGTAATTCATGTGTAAAGGGTTTTGAACTCGTTATACCAAACGAAGAGAGTCGTATGACAGGGGTTGACGAATGTCGTTACAACGATGCCACTTGGAAAGTCCCATCTTAAGTGTCGTCACCTAATTAAAGTTGAAAATTAAGTGGTTGCGTTAAACATTGAACAGGTTACAGTACCTGATGTGAAGGCTCAGGAGTTGGTTGCCATGGTTGCGAGCTCACGGCTGGCGATGAATTGTGTATTCGAGTCTTGATGCCTCTAAAGATCCGTTGCGTTGGCGGTGCTGATGCAAAAAAATTCATCCAGGCAGAATGTTCTCTTTTCGGAAGGTGGGAAATTGTGGAGAGAGGGGTGCCAGCTCAGGTGTGACTCTCGTCACTTGACAAAGGTTCAAAATTGCGAGGCGTTGCTTTTAAATACGATGTTAATGAACAACAATAAAAAAAGCTCGGGTATTGATCTCGTCACTTGATGTACTTTTATTAACTAATGGTTTGCTTCCCAAAGTAATTGCTCGAGTGAAATCAACCTTTAACGTTAGTGGGAAGAGTGGGGGGCCAGCTCAAGTGTCCTCCTCGTCATCTGGCAATAGTTCAAAATTACGAAGTCCGTTGCCAGTATTCCTCGTGTAACAACTGATTAGCTAAAAAAAAATTAATCCATCAAGTTTTGATTGTAAAGAGAGTGGTTTTTTGTATTTGAGGATAAAGTAACGAGAAAAAAAATAATTCATTACATTTTCGTCAGAAGACCGTATTTGAATTCGATTACACGCTTCTTCTCCTTCTTATTTATTTATTTATTGAATGTTTTCGACGTGGAATTTTGAAATTTGTTTTAAGTTGTAGAGGATATAATAAACATTTCCAAAAGAAATATTTAATTTAAGTTACTGAAAATTTGTCTATAATGTGTAAATTTATTAAATAACATAAAAGAATATTTTTCTTTCAATTCACTGAGCTTAAAATTTAAAAAAATCAAATTAGTAGCATTAATTAAGAAATAAAATAAAAATAAGCATGCTTGTTTTGTGCAAAAGGCCTTCAGATTCTCTGATAATAGATATGTAACACATTTTCTCATTCCATAATGAAACTGAATCCTTGTTTTGAAAGAAATATGGATAGGTCACCTGTTCTTAAAATTCGGAAAACAAATGAAATCTTTACAAATATATATATATATATATATACCTTCCCGTTTTTCTTCGTTCACTTTAACACAAAATCGTTATTTGTTTTTCATTACTTAATGTAGATGGCAGCACGAGCGACGCGAAGACATTTGATTCAATGTTCCTGTTTTCTGATGGCGGCTTCATTCAGAAAAAAAAAAGGGGGGGGGGGAATTGATCGAAGAAAAATTAATTCAGAAAACAAATTCGCCATACACGTTTTTTGGAGATGTTTTTGGAATCTGAAAGAGATTGTGTGTGTGGTATTTTATTCTTGATTGGAGGTGCTCGGACTGAAAGAGCTTCTATTCTAAATGGAAATATTTGTTTCGAGGAATAGTTACTGAACAGAAAAGTAAGTTGTGTATTTTACGGTTAGACATCAAATGTTTTATCCCCCGCCATACTTCGTTACCCCCCCCCAATTTTTTTTCTATTCTTTTAAACGTTAAAGGAGTAATTTATTGTTATTGATTGATTAATGAATTCGTTCAATTTGTATTATGTCACATTTTTTTTAAAAAAAATTATGTAAGTAAAAAAGAAATATTTTTTGTCGCATTTGATAAGAAACGTGGTTTACGCATTATCAATTTTAATCGCATATAAATGTTTTTTTCAGCAATTTTTTTATGCCATCTATAAAAATTACTTTATTTCAACACAATTTTCACAGATAAAATTTCTCCGAATCTTAAAATAGTTCAAATGACGAATATGAAAGAGTGCATTTAAACTTCAACAAAAAAGAAAGAATAACAGAAAAGAAACAAAATATCTCTTAAACAAGTAATATTTAAATAAAAAAAAAGTGAATTCTTACTTAAGTCAACAAAGAAATTTTTTATTTTATTTACTTTTTATCAAATAATTACAATTAATATATAAATATGTATATAAATATGTATATACATATGACAGAATCACAATACTAAGTGAGAAAAAAAAATATTTCCCTGCGATCTACACGCTTCGTCACTGACGGTATTTATTCCCAAATTTATATCCTGCTAAATATCTTATATAAGAGAGATTTTTTCTTCTCTCATATAAAACTAAAATTAGTTATTTGAAAATCTAATAAAAAATTTTATGCTTCGACGAGATTCGATACGAAGGCATGAAGATTCTACACCGACGCTCTACCAAATTTGACATTTTAAGACAAATGACATAATAGAAGCATTGGCTTGTTTCTTAATTCATCCGATCCTTGGCCGTTAAAAACCCGCCATGTAGCCGGGCTGATGCACGTTAAATCTGTCAGGGCCCAAAGTCCTCCCGTTGGCGTTATGTGGAATTTAGGAAATGGGGGTGCCACCTGAGGTGTCGTCCTCGTCACTTGATCGAGGTTGAAAATTACGAGGTCCGTCGCCAATAGCCCTCTTGTTGCTTCTAGTGCGACGTTAATAAAAGCTAAACTAAACTCTTAATTCTTCCAGAAATTAAAGGGTTGGAATGCAGTTTAGTCCAACCACCCTTGGCGACAGGAATTATTTGGTGGTATTTTGCCAAATGTGGCTACCCTAGTCCGCTTCGCGGACTAAACGTTCAACCAAAAAAATTTGCCAAGTTTGACAATTTTTGAAATCGCACCAAGTGGTTGGGCTAAACTGCTTTTTCACCAATTAAATTTAACTAAATGAATTAATATTTGAAATAAAACTGTATTAACATCTAGCCTCATCCCCTAGTTTCTTAAAAAAGTGTATTTGAACTTGAGTAGATGAATAAAAAGTATTTTTTATTAATGATTGAAAATTTGAATAAGGTATATATATATATATATATATACATACAGAGAGAGAGAGAGCTAATAGTAGGAATTTAAAAAGATTCGCTTCGATTAAAGAATACTTTTATATTCATTTAAATTGCAGAAATTAGAGAAACAGATTAGTTTTCTTTTATCAATCAAGATAATATTAAAGGCAGTTCCTTGGGATAATAAGCAATAATGGATTTCGACAGGAAAAATTTTCAATGGAGCAGATTCAATCTTTCGGCAAATTTAATGTAACGGAAGAGAATTGGAGGGCTGCGTGCACCAATCATTTGTGCCATTGTAAGTCACTAAACAAGAGTGAGTGCAGAAATCAAACTAATATTTGTTGCAAAGGATGAGGAATGACCTTTCCTCTTTTAAAACCTCAAAATCTTTTTCTTAAAAAACATTGACGTGCTCGAGTTCATATTGAAATTGAATTTGACAAAATCATGAGGAAAAAAAAAAAAAAAAACAGTCTCCCATCGAGTGTCCATTGTCACTGATGCATTTCTGATTGCTATCTTGGAAGTTGTCATTTTCTCTTTTTAACGTTTCTCTGTGCGTTTGGGTAATTATTATGCCAATAGCTCCTCTTCTTCCAATGCGCGGGGCTTACGCTCGTATACATGTGCCTTGAGGTTAGACCACAAAAAAACCATCGTACTTGATTATTTCAGATGGCGAATGATTTCACAAACTTGTTATTGAAGCAATTTGGAAAGGTAGGGTATGTAACATCTTCGGCGTTATGATGCTTTTCCACCCAGTTGAGGGAGAGGATACTTGTCGACTTGCCGGTGGCTGTGTCCAACCCTGGACCAGTGAGTCCGAAGTATAACTGACTGGTCGCTTTTTTCCACACCATTATCAATCAGACCAAAAGAGACGACCCTGTAGGGCTCGCTGTTTAAGTGTTTTTAACTTCTAGCGTTGTCGTTGAAAAGAGCCGCCGCGTACTCCCTTTCCAGTATCATCGTGATGATACGAAAAGAAACATTCTGAATGATATTCATAGACAAAGGCGCTTTTCCAGCCACAACTGCAATTGATACACATCCCCACCCTGTTGAATTGAGTTTCGTTTAGAACAGTTTCCATTTGGCATCATCGTCTATCTCTAGTTGGATGGGGAGTGGATCTCTTCGACACGTGCGTCGTCGTCTGTATATCACTAGTTGTAATTTATGTGTGGTTGCCTTAGCTAGACACACAGAGGCAAGTGTACTGCGTCGGGGGCATGTACAACCAGTTGTTCTAGGTTGTGCTGCCATCTAGTGTTCAAGTTCTGAGTCATCACTTTGGTATTATGGTGTTTTTCGATCCCGTGGAAAGAGAGAGTTGATTGTGGAGTGCCAGCGGCGTTTCGAATTTTTGATCATGGGGTCCGAAGAAAAGTTGACTGGTTTCTTTTTGCTGCTGTTTTTATCAACGAGACCGAATGTGACGTCTCATTTGGGCTAGTTATTAAGGCGTTGTAACTTCTGCGTGGTTGTTAAGCGATTGCCACTTCAGTTCTTGCAATCCACGGGGCTTATGCATATGCCTTGGGGCGACTACCCAACAAAACAGCAACAAATAATAATAATCCCACGTGGCTACGTCAGAGGATCGACGAGGCCAATGAATGTCACAAAACTTTTGATTGATGCAACCAGGAAATAGGGGGGGGGGAGTAACATCCTTTGATGCTCTAACTGTGTGGGCTGCCTCTTAATCCTGTTGAAACCACACACTACCGAAGGGAGTTTTTAGTTTTTTTTATTAACGTCGCACTAGAAGCAACACGAGGGCTATTGGCGACGGACCTCGTAATTTTGAACCACGGTCAAGTGACGAGGACAACACCTGAGCTGGCACCCCCCTCTCCTAACATCCACACCACGCCAACGGGAGGACTTTGGGCCCCGAACAGATTTAACGTGCATCAGCCCCGGCTACACGGCGGGTCTTTGGTGGCCAAGGATCGAACCCGCGACTGAACGAAAACCGCCAGCCGCTATCCACGACCTTGACCACTAGGCTACCGCGGCCCCTCACTACCGAAGGGAATACGCTTTCGTCGTAATACAGGTTAAAAAAAGTTATTCATCGTCATCTGGATATAGTGCTCGTGGTAACGGCATTTCCGTCATCCAAAAAGTAAGGACCGATGACATTTGCCCGAAGCTCACTATAACGTCCCTTTAAGACTGTGCAGCGATTTTTCGCGTCAATCTTTTGAATTGTCAGGTATCCGATCAGGGCAGTTCTGTTCATTCACCCTGCAGTTGAGATGAAAGTGAGTTGCATGACACAAGCTTACGAATTGAGATTGCCATTTTACTCAAAAAATGCTTCCACCTCATACGAAGCTCAGTTGCGGGCTGTAACCCCACAGGCCTTAAAGCAACACACTGGACAATTTGTAAGAGTGGAATTGAAGATATAAACGCAGAATATGTCTCTGAGAGCTTATGCACTAGTTCAGAAGAAGACTTCCGAATAGATTGACTGGGACTGAGCAGCACCTTTTGTTTGAAGCTTTTACCCTTTTCAAGGTTTCTCCTTCACCTAAATCGTACTAATGATCTGGAAATCAATGTTTGTTTTCCTTAAGTGGAACTAGATCTTCACTCGTCTATAGCTGAAGAGTGTTTGAAAATTTTATTTAAGTGATCAAAATTAAAGATGGGAACGAGTTGGGAACGAATCCACCATTAATTTCGGCTATCGTAATATCTTGACATTTAGTGTCGAGTGCGAAATTACTCTTTCTTTTCAGCGTAAGTATGTCTAATGTTGTACTTCAAACCGTCCGATCGCGCTCTCTCTCTCTGCTATTTCTGTAATTTTAAAAATCTCTGCGCAGCTAAGAAAGGTATATAATCAACCCTATTCACTATGCACGTCAATACTTTTGTTTTAATTTACAAAAGTCATGGTTCATTCAGAAGAAAATACTGAAATCAAATGATGTCATATGAAAGTTCCAAAATGTTGGTTGAATGGAAAGGCCGTTACAGAATTATTTTTTAAAACTTGAAGCAATAGGGGAGGATAATGAATTCTTTGGCAAGGTCCTAAATGCAATCGACGATTTTTCTTCTTTTCACAAACGAAGTTAAAGAAGAAACCCTTTCCGGGGACCCTGCGATATCTGTCTTAAAATTGCGTGTGCTCCATTTTATTTTCGGCTACTGATTTTTAACTTTTGTTAAAACATTAATTAAGGTATTATGTATCATTCAATCGGTTTAAAAATGTAAATTTTTTGAAAGTTCATCTTCAGTTCCCTCTCCATTCTATAAGAAGGGAATAAAAATTTAATGGAAAATAAATTAACAAATAAAACGTTATGACTAATTGCTATTGAACTTGTTTTGACATAAATATGGGGTGAGGGGAGTTGGTAAAATTGAACTATTACTAAGAAATAACAGAGACATTTAGATAAAATTTATTTTGCATATTACAAAAAAAAATCGTTCCATGGGCGCGAAAACAGTCTTGCAAGGAGGATAATGGAGAAGGACGCTTTAATTACAAATATTCTGGAAATGAGGAAAAATAGCACACCTAGAAATGAGCGACACAAACCGATAGCAAATCATTAATAATAACAGTGCGAGGGTCGTTCAATAAATCTTTAGAAATTCCAAGCCCCGTAGCATCGAAAATGGTTTGTTTTTAGTAAGCATCATGACTCACTAGACAACTATCCGAGTCTCAGTTACTGGTATTCATAATCATGAAGCCTTTCTCACCTGAACAATTCTTCGTCATCACTTTTCCTGCAGATGAGGCCATCTTTGCCTTTTTTTTTAAAAAAAAACATTTACCGGAAACAGCCCAACATTTTTATTTTTGCTCTATTTCCGGTGCATTATGTTGAATCCATGTCTCTCCGACGGTGACAACTCGACGAGATAGTAATCCAGTTTTGATTAGACTGTAAATGACTTTCAAATCAAAACTAACTTTTGAATCAATAACAATATGGTTTCAGCTCCACTGAACAGATGGCAGCACTCAATGGTAATAACAATTTACCTTTGATTAAAACCTTATCTACTTCAATCTTCGGCATCCTGAAGCCAAACAAATTTACACGAACAGCTGTAATACACAGCATTTATGTACATAAGATCCCTTAACAAGCAGAATAAATTTTATCCAGACATCTCAATTATTAACTGATAATAATTAAAACTTTACGATGCACCCTCGTGAGTCCTTCATAAAAAAGGTATCTTTGGTTTGGTTCGTTCAGAAAAATATAAATGAAGAAATGATGCGAAGTAATTTTTTTATGCTCGGAATGCGTTTCAAAACTTAGTTTTATTAAATAGAGTTATTACAACGTTTTTCTGAATTTCACTTGGTGTGTGTGTGTGTGTGTGTCATCAAATTTTCGATCGTTAATTTAACCAACTTCCCATCAAGCTAGAGCTTTGAAATTTTGGGAATCGTTCGTACTCGCCTAACAATGCAATATTTAGACGTTTGCGACAAGTTTTAACTAATATTTCAATAGTTTTAATATGTGAAAATATTATTTCCTCTCGGCGCTTTTAGGATTGAGGAAAAAAATTCTTTCCCCCTCTGGGAGCACTGGGCACTCCCCACGCAGCATGCGGTATCGTAAACCTTTTGTACTCACAAAGGGGAGATACTATCTCCCCTTTACTATCTACGAGATAGTAAGGGTTACTGACTTTTAGTCAGTAATCATTCGCTAGAAAGAAAGTTTCCAATATTTGGCGCCATGTCTTATCACAATAATTTTTTTCTGAATTCTGGTTCTCATTCTTTTTTTAATAGAATGACTTACAAACTTTCAAATGCATGTTTTGATTTTATGAGTATTATGAATTTGTTAATACTCTCACAAATGTCTCTTTTTAAGTGAATTTTAAAGTTAAAAATAATTAACAGTTTTAACTAATATTTCAATAATTTTCTCTAATAAACCTTGCCACCATATAAAAACGTTGTTTTAAAAAACGTTGATTTTTATATCGAATTTTTTTTTGTTTGAGGAAGTCGCTATACGAATACATTGAGATAACTATAGTAAAATAGATGCAATTAAAAACAAAACTTCATTACATTTTATTATTCCAAATGCATTTCTTTTGGGTTAAAATATTTCTTTTCTTGATCTTTTAGCTATTTTCCGAATTATGGAGTAAAAAAAAACAATCCTAACACATTACGTCAGCGGTTCCCAAACTTTTTTCGATTTCCCCTCTCCTCCACCCCGACTGTTCCTTTCTGCGCATCCGCGAACAAGAGTCCTCCTCATCCCTCCACGCATGCTCCCTGTTCCACGCATACCAAAAACCTTTCCAAAAACAGGGATATGTTAAGTTGAATTAAACGATCTATTCTTTCGTTGAATAGTTTATTTTTATTAATTTATTTTTTAAGAGAGAAAAAAAAAAAAACTAACTCAAATATTAGAAAATATAAATTGAACATTTGAGACTGCATTAAATGACAAAATTTTGAAATATATATATATATATAAATGGAATCTTAACTACAGAAAGGGGGTACATGGCTCATATTAAAGATGTCCAGGGGTTTTCTGGATTCCAAAACAAAGCGTATTTTTAGATGACATTTAATTAAACCATATATTATTTTACAGTATTTAAAAAGTTAAAACAGAACTATTGGTTATACATATTAAGGAGCTCTCAGATCGCACGTCTTTCTCTGTTGGCAGCGCCCTTCCATTTGTCGGTACTCGTGTGAACCCCTTGGAAAGAGGGGACAAAGTAGAGATCCAGTTCGTGGTGCCATCTAGTGTTGGAAGGCATTTCAAAATGTAAACATCCCCCTCACATGTATTACTCTCTATAATCCATCTTTTCAGGCCCCGGCAATAATCCTTTATTTTTATACAAGGAGGCAAGACATACAGGTGTTAATTTATACCTTCTACTTCAATAGGCTATCAATACAGTACATTTTTAGTAGTTTGAGTTATTTTGTGCATCTGACTCATCATTTGCGTGTGCTGTGTTAATATATAGCTTTTGTTGTATAAATGTGTAGTCCGTAACGATTTTCCAGCGGCGTTTTCAGTAATTTATGAGTCCTCTGAAACTGTCTATTGACGTCACTCTGAGAAGCTACACTAGGGCTGTTGACGATCGACTTCGTCATTTTGAGTCTCGGTCAGGTGACGAGGGCGACATTTCAGCTGGCATTTCCCCTCCCAAACTTCCTAACTATGGCTACGGAAGAACTCGGTATCTCGATGAGATTCACCATGCATCAGCTCCGCTACACGGTGCGTCTTTAGTGGCATCAGGGTTCGAACCCATGACTCGAGGAAAACTACGCCAGCCACGTGTCCGCGACCACTAGTCCACTGCACTCACATCGGTGCTCTGGTAGGATTACCGAGAGAGTACTGTAGCCAAAAATGAATCCCGTTCAACCAGCCAGCTCCACGTTACAGAACGGCAACAAATACATTACAGCGTTTTTAGAAAGTTCACTGTCACCGCTACGAGGCCCAAAAAGGACTCGGTACACCGACATTGAAGAAGCTCTTCAAAATGGCCACCGAGACGAGTTTCAGCAATCTCACCTTTACAGGAATCGACAATCTTTAATATAAACTTCTGCCTATTTTTTCAGTTTCTGTTCAATATTTTAAAGTCGTTTTGTTGTTTCTTTTAGCTGTACTGTCGCCATAACCGTTTTCTTTTCACGCAACTCAACCCCCGCCCCCCTGCCACCAACGGTGAGTGAATGTAAAGTTTATTGGCGCAAGAGCCAGATATGGCTATGCTGCGCCAAACAAGATTTAACTGTGGTCTAGACGTGAAGTTGAAAAAAAGGTAAAAATGGTTGACAAGAAAGAGGGTCGAAAATAGAGAAGGATCGCTAGGGTATCCTGGAAATGCGTCACCCGTGTTTACCAAAGACAGTAAACCCCATGGGAAAGAAAAAGATCACTAAGGTGCCTCGGGGTCATGATGCCCGTACTTACCTGAAGAAGGCAAGTCCCTGAGGTCCCCTGATATAATCCCCAGGGGCACCTGCCACCAACGGATTCTTTCAGAATACACGTACCACCAATTGAAATTTGCTAGCTCAGAGCGCTTTTCTGTTGCTATAATTTCACCTTTCTATTTTTCAAAGATTTTATGGCAAAAATTTAAAATTTTTCAAAATTAAATTTTACCTTAAGTGGTTAAAAATTGTGGGGTCGTTGAAAAAAGTAAAATGTTTAAAATATGGAATAAAATACTTCTTTCGTCACTATGCTTTGAAATACTCGATCTCCGAGGGCATTCAAAATTAAAGCGAGGAAAAGCGGAGTGACAGCTCTCCTACTTTGTGACAAATGAGTTTTAAAAATTATTTAGGCTGAAAAGTAACGGATAGAGTTAATGCGATTCGTTTTCAAATATATTCCGCAGACTTCAATTGCGGTCAAGGCTCGACCGATGGCTAATGCTGGAAAAAGAATAAAAAAAAGGGTTAAACCGGAATAAAAAGAGGGCAGCGGATGTTCAAAATTGAGGAATTAAATATGTTTCTAAAAGAAAATACGTGTCATAATATCACGATTGAATCCGTCATCGGAAAAGTAATTGAAAAGCCGCTCCGCTGCACAACTGAAAGAATATTTTATTTATCTTATTAAATTCTCTTGTGTCCTCATTCTCGAATGTCGATATGACAGGCAAACGATATTTCCCCCTCGAACTCTCGCAAAAGATTTATTTTTGTCGTGAAACAAGAAACGACGGGGAAAAAAAAAATTGCGAATCGTTTTATTTCTCTTAACGACTGGATATCTTATATTTATGCTTCTGCGTTGTCTCCGAGGTACTGAAAGAAATTTAGTGCCGAAGAAATTATGTCTTTTCATTCCTGTGTCTGTACCCATCTAAAATTTATCTATATTCGTAATTAGACAAAGAATTGAATTAGAATAATTGTTGTAACAATAGTTGTTTTATTCGTTATGCAAATTGTTAATCATAGGTCCATATGCTGAAAACGAATGTTTGCTTATGAAATGCAGGTAAAAAATTATGAAGTCCGCTTTTATTTTTAAGAGTAAAAATAAAACAAAAAAAAGTTAACAGTGTTACGTATGCCCACACACATTTATATATATATATATATATATAATGAAGTATAAATGATAAAGCACAAAAAATAAGCCACTATTCACAAAGAAAAGTTACGCGAAAGTAACCTATGTTGTGTACTGTATAAAATAAACCTAGAAATGATAACCATGAAAATTAAACTTGGATATAAAATTAATTTAAAATAGTGTCTCAGATTTTGTATAGATAGACTGAGTGCATGCTTTTTGGATCCAAACCATTCCTCTCACCATTTTATTTATTTATTTATTTTTTTATTTATTTTATATATATATATATATATATATATATATATATATGTGTGTGTGTGTGTGTGTGTGTGTGTGTGTGTGTGTGTATTGTTACAAAATATCTCCGATTTTGTGTGGATATCTACGCCAACGAAATCAGCCCAACTAGGTTGATAATGGCAAATGACACTTTATTTTCAAATCTTCAGGATAAGACGACATACAGGTATCACAGCTCAGACAGAATAACAGCTCAAACAGAAAAGACAACACTTGCATACCTTAAAGACACAGTTGTTCAGCTCAACGTTCAGCATACCAGCTTACGAATTCACAGACAAATCTTTGCCGTAATACTGTGCACTTCCAAGGCAGACTTCCACAGTTTCTGGCAGACTCGAGTCGATTTTCCGATCTATCTCATGAACAGATTTTAAAGACAGACTACTTTACCTCAAGTTCTCTGCATATTTATAGGCGCTTCCGCCAGGTATGACGTCGCAGAGAAAATTCAGGAAACATCTGTAACTTTCTTCTCAGTGGAGATATCACTTAGATTCCCACACTTTCAGGAATCTTCCTTTTGTTGCCAGTCACCAAATTTCTTGCCAAGTCGCCAAAACGGTTGCAAAATCCGTCGTTAAGATTAAGGGTGTGGCGTCATACTCGTATATTTCGTGTTTTCATTTTATTTATTATTATTATTTTTTTTTTTTGTATTTTGTATTTTTGGATGAGTGAGAGAGTGAATGTTATTGGCGCGAGAGCAAGATGTGGCTATGCTGCGCCAAACAAGGTTTAACTGTGGTCTAAACGTGAAAAATAGAAAATAAAGGGAGAATTGGTTCACAAGAAGGAGGCTCGAGGTTTTTTTTAGTTTAGTTTTTATTAACGTCGCCCTAGAAGCAACACGAGGGCTATTGGCGACGGACCTCGCAATTTTGAACCACGGTCAAGTGACGAGGACTACACCTGAGCTGGCACCCCCCTCTCCTAACATCCACACCACGCCAACGGGAGGACTTTGGACCCCGAACAGATTTAATGTGCATCAGTCCCGGCTACACGGCGGGTCCTTGGCGGCCAAGGATCGAACCCGCGACTGAACAAAAAACGCCGGCCGCTAGTCCACGACTTTGACCACTAGGCTACCGCGGCCCCATTCAAATTAAATATTTCTGTGATAAAATCCGATTCTGAACAAGTTGAAAATATCGCATTGTGTGTGTTATGTTATGTAGTATACGAGTATTTTAACTTTAAAATTCATTCTTTTTTTAAAAAAAATGTGTAGTAAATTAGAAATATTAACTATGTTGGGTTTTATTTTCACAAATTTTGAATTCTATTTTGAAAATTTGTTGTGTGATATATTGCTTTAAAATATTAAGTTAGGTAAAATTGCTTGATATTTTATTGAAATTGTTATTGATTTTTGTTCCAATGTTCAATTTTTATGAAAGTGAAAAGTTCACGTAGGTTTATTTTATAATTTAATTCAATGTGATTATAAGGTTTTAAAAAAGCAAATGTGCTGTGTATAATTCTCCAATCATTTATATTAAACGACTGAAGACTTATACACAACATATTTTGAATCATTCTATATTAAATGTGTGTGGGTTTTGAATTGAAAAACTGATCATAATTTGATTTTTAAAAGTTGAGCTGCATTTAGATAGCGATTAAATGTTTTTTATATATAGGGTAAAAATATAAAATGGATATTGTTAGAAATATTTTTTAATTTTACATGATTTTAGCCAAATAAAACTTGTTCGTTTATTAAAATAATTAAATGAGAATTGCTAGTATTATGTTTTGGTTTTAAGGGAATATTTTACTGTATTTTGTTTTGAAAGGAAAAAATATTTTCAAAAGGTGTAACTATCAATGGTAATTTAAGTTTTTAAACGAAGTTTTATATAACATTGAATGAATGTCTGGTTAGGATTATTTCTGTGGTACCGTGCTTTAAGGATAAGATGAATTAATACAAATGATAATATCGATAAATAAATAACTAAATAAGACAATTGTATCTAGTTTGACTTGCAGACAAGTGTGACAAGATTTTATCACAACAGACCAATCTACTCCAGCTATAAATGGAATGTTAGAGTTGTCGTCAACCAGAATTAAAAGGGAAAAAAAACTGAACATTATTTTAAAAAATGATACAAACACGATCTTCATTATTAAATGAAACATTTAAAAACTAACTGAATTTCTTTGATAATTTATCGTGTGTTGACTTCTTTTGAACACTTGATTTATGATGCGAACCATCGAAATTAGAATATTAGAAATGTTCATCTATTTAAAATTATATATATAACGTTTTGTTTAAATTGAAAATTTAAATTCCAAGTGTGTTTTAAGGAAAAATGAAAAGTTGTATTTTTCACAAATGTTTGGATTTAAATGAAAATTGGTATTTTTACACTTAAAGTTTAGTTTTTAGAATGTTTTTAGTTTAGAATTAAGCTCTTTATTAGGTCATAATACTCGAGAAATACAGTGTTTCACCAAGCATAAATTGACTAACAATTGATGCTATTTTTATTATGTGAATGATTGCTTATTAACGTCGCTCTAGAAGCAACACGAGGGCTATTGGAAACGAACCTCGCAATTTTGAACCTCGATCAAGTGATGAGGACTTATTCAGTTTCATTCCTTTAAATACATAGTAATCTTTTACTTTCCACTCTGTCTTTGTTTGACCCCTGACAACAGTGGTAAGAATACAGGAACCCCATGAATTAATATTCGTCCCATTATTTGGGTCAAAGGATTCATTTTTTATATAATTTTCAAAATTTTGTTTTTCAAATTGTATTTTTGGTTTTATAACCCTTTTTTAATAACATTTTATTTATGTAGATTGTTAGGCCTATCATTCTAGCATACCCCAGCTTAATAGTCTAAATTCTGTTGAAACATTAAATACATAATTTTTTTTTTGTTGTCTTTTCAAAACATTTTTAGTTTGGTTTTTTGGTCTGGCTGAAAATTTTATATGTTTTAATTACTTCATATTTGAGTTTCTGTTTGATTTATAATTTTATATAAGTTCATAAAAACTATCTGTAATAATTTTTATTGGGTTAACTTTTAGTTTCTTGTTAATTTAAAAAAATCATTCAATTCTTTACCAATAGATGGAGGTGTTGCGAAATTATATTTTATAGAACTAAATTTAATTGTTAGAACATTGAATTTCTTAAATAATATATGCATTTTGTAATTAGGTTTTATTGATATTATAGGTAAGTGAGTGATGGAGGAGTTTAATGATGTAAGAGGCAGATGGGCCAAACAAGGTGTGATCGTTTGAAAGATTGAGTGATAGTATTTTTAATGGAGCAAAAGCCAGATGTAGCCATGCACCAAACAAGATAAGCGAGTGTGAAGATGTGATCTAGATGTGCGAGAAAATCTAAAAAGAAAAATTAGTTCTTTCCTTTGCAAGGAAAAGGATCGAATATAGTGAGTGTGAGTGAATGTAAAGGTTATTGGTTCAAGAGCCAGATGTGACTATGTTGTGCCAAACAAGATTCAACTATGCACGAGACGTCAAAAAATTGAAAAAAATTAGTTGACAAGGAGAGTGAAAAATAGAGAAGGATCGCTAGAGTATCCCGGGAGTACGTCACCCGTGTTTACCAAAGACAGTAAACTCCATGGGAAAGAAAAAGATCACTAAGGTGCCTCAGGGTCATGATGCTCGTACCTACCTAAAGAAGGCAAGTCCCTGAGGTCCCCTGATATAATCCCCAGGGGCAGGGTACCCATTTTAATCGCCTCTTACGACATGAAATATAATACAATAACTACAGTGGGACTATTCTGTCATTCCCGGTCATCACACTGGTCAGGGTCGAATACAGAGAAGGATCAGCTAGTATATCCCTGGGGCGCATCATCCATGTTTACCAAAGGTAGTAAATCCCTTTGGGAAGAAAAAGATCACTAGGATGTGCCTTGTTGATGAAACAGGTTTCTTCAATATAGATAAAATCTGCAGAATGCGTTAATTTGTATCTTCATTTTATAAAATCAAACGATCAAGTTTGGTAGTTTATTTTACGTAAATACACACGTGTCATTAGATTTGCAGGTGAAGTGAATCAAATGGTTGAGATAAGTTTCATAACTTTTATTAAGTGTCGTGATTTTTTAAAGTGCATAAATATGTATGTTTAATTTTATGGGATTATTTTAATTTGGTAAAGATGAACTTTGATTCCTTTGCTTATTATATAGTGTTTCTTTGGTTTACTTTATTGAATGACTGTTGCTTGTATTTAGTTTTATACAATTTTGTTATAAATTAGACCGAGTGTGAAGGATTGGATTCATAACAGTAATAATCACTTCTTCTATCCTAAGACAGCATTTGCTTTATGTCTATTTGACAGTCTTTCTTCTTGATTTCAGCTTCATAGTTTTTGGTGGTGTTTGTCTAACGACTTTTATTGTAATAACGGAATAATTTTAAACTACTGGTTTTAGTTTTATATTTTAAATACAGTTTAATATATTACTAGTTTGGCAATTAATTATTAGATTATTCTATATTATACTTAACTAATTTCTAATGCAGCAATTTAAATTACTTTATTTCTTTTTTTAGACTGTCTTTAATTTACAGCTTAGTCTATTTTAATCTTGTTTTTTTTTTTAGTTTAATTTTTTTATTAACGCTGCACTAGAAGTAACACGAGGGACCTCGCAATTTTGAACCACGGTCAAGTGACGAGGACGAGATCTGAGCTGGTACCCTCTCTCCTAACTTCCGCACCACTCCAACGGGAGGTCTTTGGACCCCAACAGATTTAACGTGCATCAGCCTCGGCTACACGGCGAGTCTTTAGTGGCATCAAGGCTCGTACCTGCTTCTCGACGAAAACCGCCTTCAGCGACCATGACCACTAGGCTACCGCGGCTCCACTCCGATATGAATACCGCATTCTGACTACTATTTATAGGAGCCACTTTTACATACCTAAAACTCATTTCATGTTAATTTTCGTTTCTGATAATAGCAAGTGAATAATTTTTACGTTTGCGTATTAAACTTTTTTTAAAAAAAGTATAATTATTGAATACCGAAGAGTAGAATGATGAAAGGAAGCAGCATTTCAGTCTGTCGAACTTTTTTTTGAGCATCTCTCTGGTTGGAAAGAAAAAGATAGTTGAGCGAGTGAAAGTCGAGGCAAGAAAATCAAATTGGGCGAAACAGAGTAGAGCGTTTGCTTTAAAGGAGAAACGTTTGCATACAGACAAAATGATTCAACACAATTGTTCATAAAATACAATGGCTGCTTGCTTTTTGCCCACCAAATCAGACAATTTAAAGTAAATTTTAAAAAAATTGAAGGGTGATTGTGAAATACTGGACTATCAATTAACATACGATAAACAGTGCATGGGAAGTACCATCTTAGTCACTCTCGCCAAACAAAATATGTTTGTGTGTAAGACGAATATATTTCGAAAGCGAAGTAAGAGGGTTGTCCAGAAGTGAATGCGATTGCTTATGAACGTCGCATTAAAAAGCAACATGAAGGCTATTGGAGATGTACCTCGTCATTTTGAGCTTTGATGAAGTGACGACATCCGAGCAGTCCTTCCTTGTCAAAAGTCCACATCATGCTTATGGGAAGACTTGGGACCTCGACATCTTTGACTTCCATCAACCACGTAGGATCTTCAGTGGGATCAGGACTCTAACCCATATATTGATGTTATAAGCGAGTGAGTATTTTAATGGCCCAACTGCCAGATGTTCTGCGCTACAAACGAGGCAAAGCTATGATCTGGACAAAATCTAAAAAGAAAAAACAGTATTTGACGAGCAGAGCTGAAAATAGAGAAGGATCGGTATAGTATCCCAGGGGAGCATCACCCGTTTTTACCAAAGACAGTAAACTTCCAAGGGAAAGAAAAAGATCTCTGGGGCCCCCTCGAGGTTATGATGTTCAAACCTCCCTAAAGACAAGCATACACAAAGTCACAAAGTAATTCTTGCGCTCGTGTGTTGAACATCTTCCTCCAACAGTCCTAATTCAGCACCTTCAGCTTTTCATCTCCCTGAAATAGTTTATGAGTGGGAAAAGGTTTTCATTCCCCGATGAAGTCCCATCAAGCAATGAGCCAAAATAATGGCAGCAGATTGACTTCAGTATGCGAAAGTCCATCCCTCGACTTAAAAGGCATTGCGATGGACGAAAAAGTGATGTACGTATATGAAATTGTAAATTTTTCCGAATATATTCTTTCCCATTTTTAAGAAACGGAATTCTCCAATTTTGTGTACGACCCTCATTTAGTTGTGGCAATAATTTTGTGTACAATGCTCGTATTTTATTTTATGAATTATTTAAATTACAAACTACGATATACACTGCTTTTTTCATTTCAACTTTCTCCACAAATATTTCAATTGGCATAGTTTTCAGAGGTGTAATGGATCGGATATCGGTCTTGTTTAATGCTTTTTTTTCTATCCACTTTAAATTTATCGAAATTACGTTCGGTTTCATCGCCGAAACGATAATAAATTATCCGAAGAATCGCGATTTGTCATTTCGATTGGATGATTCGGCCGCAAAACGCTTTTTTCCCCTTTTACATTGACCCCAATAATTTTGATTTAACGGATAGTAAAAAAATACATAGGTTGAGTATCTTTTATTCTTCACAACAGTAATAAAAAGAAAAGTTTTGCAGCACCTCTTACGAAAAGAGGATTCTCATGGCATCAACTTCGACTCTCCTCTGAACTACGTAGCATTATACATAAGCGAGGGATGGTAGAGTTTAGTGGCGCAAAAGCCAAATGTGGGTATGCTGCGCCAAACAAGGTGTGACTGGTCTATATTTTTGGAAAAAAGGGATAGAAATATGCTGACACACACACACACACACAAGAACGGCTGAAAATAGAAAACGATTACTATGGTATTCTGGGGGCGCGTTACACGTGCTCTTACCAAAGACTATCATGGGAAAGAAAGAACATTAAGGTATCTCGGAGTCATGATTTGCCAAAAGTAGGTGAAATTCCGAGGGGGAGCATTTACTGGAAATGCTCTTCACTCCAATTATTGTATAAATAGTTCCAAGAAACGAATGTGTAATTTTTTTTTTTTTTGCCGGAAGAGGGAACAGTAGAAATTTCATGGCACAAGAGCCAAATCTGGCTCAACTGTCCCAAACACATTTTTGAACGTAATCCAGACAGGAAGGAAAAAGTAATAAATTGATAACAAGAACGATTGTCGAAAACGGTGAAAAATTTAGAGGACATCTCGAGAGCGCGTCATCCATGTTGACCAAAGTGTTTAAGCCATATGGCAAGGGCAGGTAATTGTTTTGGCTCGGTGGCCATTTTGTGGATGCGGAGGTCAGCCACGAGACGCATCTTTTTAGAATGATTGCATCCATTAGTCAACTCTGCTTTAAGAAAAGGAATAAAATGCAACTTAAAAATATATAAATAAAATAGTGGCAGTTTTATTCAATTTATTTTTTGCGCTAATTTCATATCAATAGATGCAAGCACATTTAATTTTAAAATCAGTTTAATGAGACAAATGTACCCCCTCTCACCACATTGTTTGAAATCGGAAGCGAGATTGAATGTCGAGATTCTCACAGCCTCATTTGAATATCGCTCATGTGATCACCTCGTCACTTTAAATGTCGGGCACTCTCCACACCACGGGACGACTCGCAGTCTCAACAGATGTAACGTGCGTGAGCCACGGCGGCTCTTCTGTGGCACTGGACGGAACCAACGCTAACCTCGGTATTCTGATCACTGGATGTGATCGGCCGCGCATCGAACTCATGTCTTTCGGTCGTAAAGAACTGCTATTAAAGAGCAATCCTCTAATAAATGTTAAACGTGTAATCAAATTTGGTCTAGTTTATAGAGTATTTACCTTCAATTATTTATGTAGATTATATGTAAAGAATGTGTTAAATCACTAATAGAAAGTTTTATTAAAAGCTCATTAGAATATTAAGAAACATATATAATTGCAACATCTATTTTATGTCTTTCATAAAGACAAAGAGTTTTCACTAAATTTTACTTGAACATGAAATCTTTTCGATCATTCAAGACCATACAAAGTAGGAGTTGAGAGTTTTCGTAAATCTGATTAGGGTTCCAGAAGGAAAGGAATTCTTTAAGCTCTGGTTTCAAAGTCGATGACAGTTCGCAAGCTGAAAGAAAACAAAGAGTGTAAGTGAAAGTGATGTTTATTGGCGCAAGAGCCAGATGCCACTATGCTACGCCGAACAAAATTTAACAGTTGTTTGAAAAGAAAATGGGAAAAAATTGCTTGACAAGGAGGATTGAATATACGGAAAGATCGCTAGGGTATCCTGGGAGCTAGAGTACCCGTGTTTACCAAAGATAGTAAAACCCATAGGAAAGCAAAAGATCTCTAGGGTGCCTCAGGGTCGTGATGCCCGAACTTAGCAAAAGGTAAGCCTCCGAGGTTCCTCGATATACTCTCCAGGTGCAGAGCGCCCGGCTATACCCCCAGACACTTGGTACCTATTTCAGTCGCCCCTTACGACATGCATGAGTTACAGTGGGACTATTCTGTCGCATCCGGTCACCACACGAGTGAATATGCCCTACGAGTAATGAGTGAGAGAGTGAGTGAATGAATGTAAGGTTTATTGGCGCAAGAGCCAGATATGGCTATGCTGCGCCAAACAAGATTAAACTGTGGTCTAGACGTGAAGATGAAAAAAGATAAGTGGTTGACAAGAAGGAGGGTCGAAAATAGAGAAGGATCGCTAGGGTATCCCGGGAGTGCGTCACCCGTGTTTATCAAAGACAGTAAACCCCATGGGAAAGAAAAAGATCACTAGGGTACCTCGGGTTCATGAAGCCCATACTTACCTGAAGAAGGCAAGTCCCCGAGATCCCCTGATATAATCCCCAGGGGCAGGGTGCCCGGCTATACCCCCAGACGCTGGGTACCCATTTTAGTCGCCTTTTACAACATGCATGAGCTACAGTGAGACTATTCTGTCATCCCCGGTCACCACACGGGTCCCTACGAGTAATGAAACCATGGACTTCTTCGAGAATGTTTCTTTGGCAATCGACTCGTTTCAAGAAATGTTTGGCCACCTCATTTCCCTTATACGAGCACTCTTTTTACTAGCACTCTTTTACTCTGTATAAAGAATGAAGTTTATGAAAATAATCAAACATATAATCTGAAGATCGCCATATTACTCAAAGGATACAAGGAGCAACTCCCAGCAACTTGAAATGAGTTTCTCAAAATATGCATTCAAGTGTGCAGCTTTACCTTCCGGGAAGGGGCAAACATTGAGCATTTTTACGAAATGTAGGCTTAAAATGCTTCTACATTATAAATGTGATGGTGGTGTTTAATGGTGCAAGAGTCAGATGTAGCTCTGTAACTGGTCTAGGCGTTTGAAGAAAAATGGAAAATTGGAAAAAATGACAAGGAGGGTCGAAAATAAAGATCGTTCGGGAATCTCGAGGGTACTTACTTCATAATGTTTACCAAAGACCCTATGGGATAAAAGATCTCTATGGTGTCTCTTGGTCGAAATGTCCGTAGGACCTTCTTTAGGTAATTACCTAAAGAAGGTCCGAAGGTATATTATGACAGAAGAGCTTTTCACCATTAGCATGAAAATGATTCGAAATTTCTTTTTAGTCTGATAAATTTAATGAATTATAAGGGGGGCTTTTAAGACATCCAGTCACAAGCAGTGAAATGTTTATCAAAATAGTTAATCAGTTTCATTCTATATTTGATGGATTTCAGTTAGGTTATTCGTCAAAACATTAACCTTCAAACAAGTCGGTTTCTCTGTCGTCCAGTTAGAAATCCATACGTCATTAAAATAATTCTCGCAACAATTGCCACCATGCACCGATGTTTAAATCAGTGATTTACAGAAAAGTATGCAGTAAAGCAAAACGGTTGCATACATTTAGGTCAGATAATTCATTCCATGCAGGTAAAACGAACTTGGAATCGATAGACTTACGATTCTCCGGTTTTGAGCATGTCGAATCCATCTGCAATTCGTTCCAGAGGAATGTAGTGGGAGACTAGATTTTCCAGGTGAATCTGAGCCTTGTCCACCAGATGGGGAATGTGCAGTCTAGACTTGTAGGCTGAAGTGAATCAACATTTGTACAAAGAGCAAAAACTTACAGTCTTCGAAACAAGAGATTAAATATTTTAGTCGTTCAGTTACAGGATCACATTCTTAAAGCAAATACTCACCCGATGCACAATAAGCACCTGATCAAATTCTTAACATATGGTGCTCGTAAATAACACTAGAATTAGAATAAAAACTACGATTTAAATAATATTGCATTTTAAATTTTCGTAATATACTGAACTTTGGTTTTATGCTACAAACGATTTAAATTAGAAAATTAAAATTGTTTACACGGTGAAAAAAAACAGTTTGGATGGGTTGGTTCAAACGAATTTCTATAATTTATCAATTAGTGTTTTTCATTATATTTCCGTATTTCATTAGTTTTTCCCGTAAAAACCACTCGCGTAACTTAACACATTTTAATAGTTTTTGTTTCAGCCATTACAAGTCGCTCTTAAAGTTATCCAATAGCTTTTTTATAAATGTTTCTCTAGGATGATACATGAAGCAAAATAAAGCCAATTTTTGAAATCAAACACTTTTTAATGGAATCGTTACTTCCATACACATGTCATTAAAATCCTATTAAAAATTTTTTGAAGTTTAATATACCATTTAATAAAATGTTCTTTAAAAAGATTTGATCTAGACCTTAGAAAGATGGAATGAAAAAGAAAAATTTGGTTGACCAGCTAGTGATTGAGAGAGCGCAAGAACTAAATCAAGTCACCGAGTCCAACATTTGAGACAGTCACAAGTTTTTAAAATTAGTAACCCCCATTGAAAAGATCACTGGGGTCCTTCGGGACTCCTGTACTTACCTAAAGGGGGTGCATTTGTCCGTTATCATTACCATTAGACTATTTGAGAGTGCGTCAAAGGGGTTAAATTATATATAAAGAGTTATAGAACTAATTTTAGAAAACGCGAGAGTTTCTGCCATTTTACTTTGTTTTGTCATAACTATTGTCCTGTATAAATAAGATAATAAAAAAAGCTCTTACATCCGTAGTAGGTTCCCAGGAGTTGTCTTCCGAAAATAAGTTCCCAGACTCCAACCTTCATAGTCTCTCCAACATTCGCCAAGCCGATGACCACTGTTTTGCCCCACTGGGGGTGACTGGACAGGAAAGCCTGCTCCTAAGAGAAAAAATAACGCGTTGTAATTTGTTCACCAAGTACGATGAAAATTTTAATACTTCAGTGAAAAGTGGTATAAATAAGTGTGTTTATAGCGCAAGAACCAAATCTGCCGTCGATGTATCAAACATTAGAGGTCGGCAAACTACGCACAACCACCAGTTTTAATCCGCGTTTAAATTCGTTTTTACTCGACAAAAAATAGAGCTCTGCGATGCGATCACTGAAATATGTTACATGAGCAATTATCGGATCTTGATGCAAGTGGCAAAAACACTTCTGCATTTCAAAATCCATTTGGCTGCGCCATTGTTACTTAAAACCTTGAACTGGAACAGATTGTTATGCAAAGCGATATGCTACAAACCATGTTTGAAGAAACAGATCTGTTTAGTTTCCAAATATATTTCCAGAAAAATATTGATTGGTTTTATTAACGTCACACTAGAAGCAGCACGAGGGCTATTGACGACGGACCTCGTAATTTTGATCCTTGGTCAAGTGGCAAGGACAGCATCCGAGGTGGAAAACTTCCTCTAATTTCTACGCCACGCCAACGGGAAGACTTCGGGCCTATGCTAAACGTGCATCAGCCCCGGCTACACGGCAGGTCTTTAGTGACATCAAGGTTCAAACCCACGACTTGAATCCGTGACCATGACCACTAGGCTACCGCGGCCACTGTTCGAAAGATAAATAGCGGCAGTTAAATATTGTGCTCGGGGATATTTTATCTGCATTTGAGACTATTTATCAAAGAAGCTTTACAAAAGCGAAGTATGTAAAAATCGCAATACGGATTAATAATAGTCCACTTAAATTATACATATGTTGAAATCTCTCCGAAAGATCAAATTCATTCTTCGCGTTATTTAAAACTGATTCGTTAAAAACTAATCAGTTCTACAAGTTTATTAATGAGTGAATATGTTTCATTTTATTTTATTTTGAAAATTTCAGGATGTGTTTACAAATATTATCTAAAAATATCGCTTCGTAATAAAAATTAGAATGGTTTTTTGTTGCTCAATGAGTTAGCATTGCCCATGTAAATATCTAGTTGCCCATCAAGAAATTTTATTTGGCGCGCTAATAAACCCAAGCATTTTACTATCTGACCCTGCACAAAAATGCTTGCCAATTCTTTGGTTAGAATATTACAATTTAAAAAAAAGTCGTAAATTGTAACTAAATTGATTATGGAAATATTTGACAATTTGTGTTGTGATCAGATTTACCCAGCCATCGATGTTTGTATTTAAACGAGTCAAATAGTGTTTTCCACAGTAAATTTTATTTTTATGTCGAATCTTTAAAAGAAGGATGGTAAAAATTTCAAAAAGGAAAACAGAATTTATTTTCTAGAAAAAGCCTAATGCAAATAGTCGCATGTGTTTTAACCCATCGATTAGAATGATCCAAAGGAGCTTTCTATTCCGAGAAATATTTTTAAAATCAGAAAACTCTGAATAAAGTTTAGGGAAATGAAATATGAAACGTTAATTTTTGTAATAAAATTAATGTTTGACAAAGATTTTGTTTCGATTTTTAAAACTAAAGAAATTTATAGTTTGTTTATAAACAAATCACTAAAGTCAAGATTGAAAAGTAATTTGGGCTTAAAATTCTTTCATTACCTTTTTACAATTTTTGTTTATATTGTTTATTACCTTGTACAATTCTTGATTACATCCCAACAGACGAGAGTAAAATTGATGACAAGAACAGATTCGAATTTCTCTGTAATACAGATTTCATAATGACCCTTTAAAAAGACAGGATATTCTTGTTTTATTTTTACTCCCTTAATACGTAATCGTAAATATCAACAGAAACGTATGCTACCTCGTACACCTCGAGCCTCGATTTGTTTATTTGATCTAAATTGGATACGGTTCCTTTATCACCCATCTGTACGGAAAAGAATATTTGCCGAGTTTCAATAAAGAATTAACTGTTTTATTTTGGGCATAGTTAAGTTTTAAAGCGAATTGTGTAACATCTACATCGAAATAGTATACCAATCAGTAACATCACATTTGTTACAGGAACCGGTTCAGAGTTATCAAATCAATACAGAAGGCTGGAAAAAAGGTGAAAGTAAAGTTGATATTTCGAAGGTGAAAGATGTCATGCGATAAGTTATTTATTCGTCACTAATTTCACCAAGGAAAAAATGCTTCAAGTATGTCAATCAATCTATTTCATTCTTATAGAGCAAATCGTATCAAAAAGCACATTGGTTTTAACGATTTCAAGATGGTGATTTTGATCATAGAGATCGAGAACAAATCTGTGCTCCACTTAAGGTGTTGGTTGGTTTTATTAAGACTCGAACCTACGACTAAAAAAAACCGTCGGCAGCGAATCTGTGCCCATGGTGACCACTAAGTTACCGCGGCCAACCACTGAAGGCGAGGCATGAGGATTTGCAAACAATCTGAAGCATCGATATATTCCCGATCGCTAACATCAAAATCTCAAGAGGAGAGGCATCTCAAACTCGAAAGAAGCTTGATACACAATTAGGGGCATTACAAAAAACGATTTCTTATCGCTTACATAAAATGGGAAGAATTCACAAAGCAGGATGTTTGGTTGATTTTATTAACGTTGCACTAGAAGCAACACGAGGACTATTGGCAGCAGACCTTGTAATTTTGAACCTCGGTCAAGTGACGAGGACGACATCCGAGCTGAAACCCCCCGTCCTAATTTCCACATCACGACAGTGGGGGATCTTTGCACCCGAAAGATTTAATGTGCATCAGCTTCGGCTACACGGCGGGTCTTTAGTAGCATCAAGACTCGAACCCGTGGCTCAGCGAAAACCACGAGTCATCGGCCGTGACCACTAGGCTACCGCGGTCATATTTCCTTCGGTCGATGCGCAATATCTTTGTCTTCTGTACACTTCCGGTCGGTGGATGAAGTACGAATGTTCGATGCCTTAAATCGCGTCGAAAGTCTAATAATTCTACACTACCTGGCTTAGTTTAGTTTAGTTTTTATTAACGTCGCACTAGAAGCAACACGAGGGCTATTGGCGACGGACCTCGTAATTTTGAACCACGGTCAAGTGACGAGGACGACACCTGAGTTGGCACCCCCCTCTCCTAACATCCACACCACGCCAACGGGAGGACTTTGGGCCCCGAACAGATTTAACGTGCATCAGCCCCGGCTACACGGCGGGTCTTTGGTGGCCAAGGATCGAACCCGCGACTGAACGAAAACCGCCAGCCGCTATCCACGACCTTGACCACTAGGCTACCGCGGCCCCCTACACTACCTGGCATCCGTCGACTGCTGTGGATGGCGGAAGATTAAGTAATGAGAATATGTTGACGAATAAATGTATTATTCTCGGCTCTCTATACGAGTCTACATGCATATGCGGTTTTCTGAAACACGCTTTATAATTTATTTTCACACTTAATATAACAATTACATAACAGAAAAGGGGGTTACTAGTGTTAATCCAATATAATATGGAGAAGATTTTACAATTCATTACTCAAAATTATTGTAAATAGATATGCTTCGATGTGCTAGTATGAATAGAATATTGCAACAAAATGACGCAAATTGGTTGATTTGGTCGTTGCTCTCGGAAGCAACACGGTGATTAGCGCTGGTCTTTTTGAACAGCAGAAAGGGTGCCAAAACGCCAATCTTCTCTCTAATTTTCATATTACCGTAGACTCTGTTTAATCCAATGTGCCCTCATTATTCCAGAAGAAGGGATTAAAATTAATAAAAATTTTTGATTTCAAGAAACATCAACAATTATAAACAGAATGAAAAAATTCAACTTGAAAATCATTCGTGACGAAGTTCACGATCTTCTCCAATTAGGGTTCATGGCGCGCAAGAACCAAATCCATCCACAAGCTGCGCCAAACATTTAAAGCTGCAGTCCAGACAGGAGAAAAATGGGCAGAAAAGTAGAGTCGATAATAAAAGAAGCATCCCTTAAGTACCCCAGGCGCGCCTCATTCGTGTATATCAAAAGGCAGTAAACTTCATTGGAAAGAAAAAGATAAATGGGAATAGCTTGGGATCACGAAACCCGTACTTGCCTAAATAATATATGCCCCTGATGCCGGATTTATTTCTGTAGAGAGCAAATGCAGCAGCACTCATTTTGATGCACTATTCTCAGTTGTCCAAAATTAGGAAACCTCAAGTCGATTAAATCTCTTTCAATCAGTCTGAATGTTGTATTTAAACTGGTTTAATAAGATGGTAACATCGGTACCTTAGTGTTTGGCTCACACTAAAGTATCACGAGAGGACTCTGTGCAGGAACTCCCTTGAACCAACCATTAAAATCCTTCAAAAAATTATAAAATTCATTATCGAGACATTGAATAGTAATGGTATGCATCTCATTAGACAAAATATATTGGGTTGTCCGGAAATTTCTTACCGATTGTCTGTAGGTGGTGCAAGGACAGGTCTGAATATATCGGAATGATTGAAAGCAAATGACAAGCGCATACATTCCAAAAGACGGCATTTCAGCATATTTGGGAAAAATTTGGTTACGATACGATAATCGTTGTCAGTTTTAGATGCCTTGAATGTGGAGAGAGAGAGAGAGAGAAAGTAAAGTTTATTGGCGTAAGATCCAGATGTGGCTCTGCTGCGCCAAACAAGATTAAACTGTGGTCTAGACGTTAAGAAATTGAAGAAAAGACACAAATTGGTTGACAAGGAGGGCCGAAAATAGATAAGGATTGCAAGGGTAACTTGGAGCCTTGAATATGGAAACAAACAAAGATTATATGCATTTAATGATTTTTTTTACCGGAAAAGCAAATACGCGCAGAAGCGGCAAATATGACAGCGCCCTCCCCCTCACTTTCTATCATTACGAAATTCCCAAAATGGAAAAAAACTTTAACTCTTTGTTCGATATAAAGTATCAAGTAGGAAAGTTTTTCGCCGAGAGATTCTGGAAAGACTGAATTTTCAAAGTTTCCTGAAAAACCGAAAAAAGGTTTTGGAACAGAAATACAGCTATACAATAAATATATACCAAAATTTAAATGTGCCGAGTTTCAATTTTGCTTCAAAATCGGAATGAACTTTCGGAAGAAACCAATATATGCTTTGCGTCAGACCTATGGAGATGAATGCTTTATCTGCAAGATCCCGACCTTGCATGCAACGAAAAAAGAGGAACTAAGCCATCGATTACGAAAGTGCGCATCGGTAATTATGGTAACTACATGCGAAAAAAGACTGGAATATTGCCACAGCCTTTCATCTTCAAAAATAACCCTTTCGGTGCATTTGGCAAGACCGATCGATTGTTTCCCCAAATACGATGTTCCGCAGGGGGTCATATTTCACAACAAGCTCTATCGATTTAAGAGGTACATATAGCTCTACGAAAAACACGTCTCGCTCGGCGGTGAGCTAACAAATGAATAGGTTTTGTGTCGTGTTTGAATGGTTAATGACGTCGCGTGCTCCGGAATTGTGTTTGCGAATGAAGCGAGTGTTGAAAATGTTAATGAAAACTTGTTCGAGGAGCTCGTTTAATCACTCGATCAAAAGGCTTAGGTAAACATTTAGAGAATATTGAAATAGGCCCGAGTTTTCTCTAATGTTATTCTTAACCAAACTCGACTGCTCCAATCGAGAGTAACAATCTCGCGTCTGATGTTTCAAAGAAAAATATTAATAAATTCTGTAATTCGAGCAATTCTCAGGAATAACAAATCTTTTAAGCAGTTTGAAGGACTATAATCTTCCAACTGTATAAAATGCATATGGAAGGTGAATACAATATTTTTTGTCTGAAATTAACTTTACGGTTTATTAATTTTATAATCTAACGATAATAAGGGATTGGATTCATCGTAACGACCGTAGATTATTAACTGGTTCAATTCCTTTACAAGTCAAATTAAATAGTCACTCAGTTACACAGTCAAATGAAGACAAGTGATAATCAAAAGGCATTTTGTTCCTTCAATGAATATTTAAAATCTTATCCTTATCAACTATGTGTGATAATCTTTACTTAAACTTACCTATACAGTGGTTATGAAGACCAGTTTAGTTACCAACCAATTCACTTGGGGTCGAGTGACTGAACAAATTAAAATTAAGGGTGAGAGAGGGTGATACAAATAAGAATTTGGTTGACAAGAAAGATCGCTAGGGTATCCCGGGACGCGTTCCCCGTGTTTACTAAAGACAGTCAGTTCCACGGGAAAGAGTGAGTGACTGTGAGGTTTTACGGCGCAAGAGCCAAGGTACCACGGGAAAGAAAGATTCGCAGGGCGCCTCGGTGGATCATGATGCCCGTATCTACCTAAAGGCAAGCCCCTGATATTATCCCCAGGGGTAAGGTATCCGGCTACCTCTGCCCCCCCAAAAAAAAGCACTGGTTACCCTTTGTCTTATGCATGAGCTGCAGTGGACTATCCTTTCACACACACACGTGTAATTAAGGGTTCGTAATCATTAGAGGAGCCTTTCTTCTATCTTTTCTAGGATCTCTGACCTTATTTAGTAACAAAAGACGGTGTGTTTCACTTGTTCAAACACTAACTTTCAATTCTCCATTATTCGTCTCATCGATGCTCTAATCAATGTAATTTGTCTAATCCATTCTACAAATTTCGTAACTTCAATCTAATCTGCATGACGTTTCATTTAATTGGAGCGAGGTTTTCATAATAAACAATTAGAAAAGAAGTCTCCAGATTTAATTGATGGAAAAGCGCGATGAACCCGAGGTCGCACCATTAGCTACATCCAGAACGCTCACTTGTCTTTGTCTCTCAGTCCTCGTTAAAATTTATAGTGATCGCTTATTAACATCGCATTGAGAAACTCCATAAGAGCTATTGGTCCAACGGGACCGAACTCACCCAAAGGGCTTAGAGCTACTAACCGGCCTCCCGGAAGACAAGCACTGGGCATTTAGAAGCAAGGAAAAACTTTCAACAAGAAAGAGCAAGAATACATGTCGGAACAATGAACGTAAGGTGTATTATACAATTTCGAAATTCAAATGAAAAGCTAATATTGGGAAATCTTAAATGAAAGCTTACAATGTATTTACCGAGCAGGATATGTTACAGGTAAGAATTAAAAAATTAACAGAATTTTATTTCAGAAATAAGACATTTAACAAGCGACGTATAACTGGATAAAGGGCACAATACATAAAGTTTCCAGTCTCAAGTATATATATTTTTTATAATACTTATTCACATGTACAAGGGATAGATTTAAAAGTACACATTAAAGAAAATCGAAACAATAATGAAAAGTAGAGTAATTTTAAGAGCCGTAAAAATACAGGATTTAAGCCTGAAATGCAAACTGGTATTTTCACACGTGAACTTCAGCTAAATAGGTTTTGCTTCAACAATAGGATTATTTAAATGAGAACTTTTGGTAAAAGAGCAAGAGAAAAACCGTGGTGGTCAGCATCTTCAACAGAGTCACAAGAACATAAATTTGTATTTGTTATTTAAATAATTTTAACTTTAAAAACAAAGGGAAAATGACCAAATAAGCGAGTAATAAATCCTGAATTGAAATAAAGAAACACTTAAATCTGGTCGACCACTAGAACTCCCAGTGAGGAAGAATCTTTGTTCTTAAAATCTTATCTATGCCTGAGCGAAGGCCAGGGCAGGGTTATTGGTGACGAATCTCGTCATTTTGAGACTCTGTCAAGTGACGAGAATGACACTTGAGCTGGAACTCTGTTTAAACTTCCACACCAAACCAACGGTAGATTTGGATCTACAACCAGATTAAACGTACATCAGCTCCAGCAAAAAAGGTATTTGGCGACTTCAGAGCTCGAGGGCCCACGAATCGATGGAACAAACAGCGGATGCCTCGGGATCATGATCTTTGTACCTACCAAAAACATTAAAGATCTTTGGGGCCTGGATCGGTGAGCGAGTGAATGTTATTGGCGCAAGAGCAAGATGTGACTATGATGCGCCAAACAAGATTTAACTGTGACTTAGACGTGAAAAAATTGAAAAAGGCAAAAATTGGTTGACAAGGAGGGGGGTCGAAAATAGAGAAGGATCGCTGGGGTAACCCACAATCCTTCACCGGTGTTTACCAAAGACAGTAAGCCCCATAGAAAGGAAAGATCACAAGGGTGGACCTGGATCGGATGATAGGAAGTGGTCTAATTTTGGAGTAGATAATTTTAACCGGAGAGACATGCATAATGAACATGGAAGTTATGTAAAAAACAAAAGGAATCATACCATGGCCGATACGACTCCGACGGACACGAAGCAAAAATCTACTCCTCCGTTGGTCATCTCGGAGAGTCTATCTTTGACATTGACTTCTTCTGGATCCAGGCAATCGGTGGCGCCGAATTGTATGGCTGAAAGGACACAGCATCATTTAATTACAAGAATGGCGTAACAATTGAGTTCGATATATTCCTAAAATAAGGCGGACATTCACCTTAAGGTCTCATCCTTAACTGAATGTACACGTCCTAGCCAACTCGCCTCTGTCGGCTCGACTCTGCGGATCGAGTGAGTGATAGTAAAGTTTATGGGCGCAAGAGCCAGATGTAGACGTTAAGACAATGAAAATAGATTGGTGACTAGAAGGGTCAAATGAGAAAGTAAAGTTGATTGGCCCAAGAGCCAGATGCGGCTATGATGCGCCAAAAAAGATTTAACTGTGGTCTAGACGTAAAAAAAAAGTTGAAGAAAAAACACAAATTGGTAGACAAGCAGGAGAGTCGAAAATAGAGAAGGATAGCTAGGGTATCCCGGGGGAGCATCACCCGTCTTTACCAAAGAAAGTAAAACCCCATAGAAAGGAAAAGATCACTAGGGTGCCTCGGGGTCATGATACCCGTATTTACCTGTAGTAGGCAAGTCCCTGAGGTCCCTCTGCGGGTCGAAACGACTTCATCTAAACTGCGTATTCCTACCGCGATAGGAAAAAGTGTGACTTTTGGTTTTCAATGGACCAAGGTAGGCTGTAATACGTCAAGCATTTGCTTAAAATATTCTAATTTCTTTTTTTATTTTACGTACATTGCAGGAGGGATTGAAAGCGAAAGTTATTGGCACAAGAGCCGAATGTGACCATGCTACGCCAAACAAGATGTTTCCGTGGTCTTGACGTGCGAGAAAAATTCAAAGACAAAAACTGGTTGACAAGAAGGAAGGTCGAAAATAGAGGAGGGTCTGTAGGATTACCCCGGGGGTGCGTTACCAAAGATAGTAAACTCTATAGGAGGGAAAAAGATCACTTGGGTGTCCAGGGGTCATGATCCCCGTACTTACCTGAAGAAAGCGCATCTCTGAGGATCTCTGATATAATACCCAGGGGCAGGTTGGGAATACCCCCAGACGCTGGGTATCCATTTTAGTTGGCCTCTTACGACATGCATGAGCTACAGTGGGACTATTCTGTCACACCCGATCACCACAAGGGTCTTCAATTGTTCCAAATCGGATAATGGTTTGCTTGGTATAAAGTTGAATTAGAAAATTAATTTTATGTCAACTGAACTTCGTACACCATGCTGTATTACGACTTTGTTCTGAAGTATCCCTAACGTCTCCCATCAAAAGTTTTACTTAGATAATTTTGAAGACTTATGTTAAGCCTTTAGGACTCCCAGTTGGATCTTCCTTAACCATTAATACCAATTTAAAAACGCTTTAAAGTTTTGTTTGAAAAACAGAAGTTTATTTTTTTATAGGTTAGATCACGCCAAAAAACTATCCATAACTTTTTTCAGAAGTGTACAGTTTTTAATTGAAGCCTATGAGTTATCCAACATAAGTCAAACGAAAACAAGGGTCTCTCACTCCAGTAAGAACTAGGGTTTGGTTTTAAATACCCTATTAAGAAATAGAGCACTGCGCGAAACGTTTGTGCACAACTTCTCGATTACTTTGCAGAGCAATACACGCAATTTGAACTGTCGCTCATTTTGAATTTCTGTCTCTTGACTTTAACCTACTTTCACAATAGAACATTTCTCTCAACTGGCAGTCAATTTAGGTTTCGTCTTTTTTGTAGTGCGAAAACATTGAAGAGAGTAAATTGTTTAGATTACTTAGTCTATGTACACGAATTATAAAATGGACCACGACGAGATATGAATGAGTGACTGTGGGGTTTAATGGCGAAAGAACCAAAGTAGGCTATGCTGCGCCAAACATTTGGTAAAATCAATTAGAATACATTAAGTTAAAAACGTGAAATTAACACAAGATGAAAGAGGTTAAAAAGTAAAACTTCAATTGTGGTGTAAAAGGCCAATGTGTTTTAAAAAAGCAAATAAGTTATGGTGGTGTTTTTCCCCACCAAGACCTCGACGAGATAGAAAACGCTCACCTCTGAGGAATTTTCGTGGATTAAGGTCTATGCCGATGATCTTTGATGCGCCTTGGTCCTTGCAGGCCAAAAGAACGCACATCCCTACGGCTCCCAGTCCCCATACGGCGCACGTGGAACCAGGCGTCACCTTTCCCACATTCTTGACGGCGCCGTAGCCCGTGGGAATGCAACATCCTGCAAGAGCCAAACACCTTTGATTGGCCATGGGGTCCACCTGAAACAGACGAGGTTTTAATTCGGATTTTAAATAGAGCTTTCCTTTAGTCACCAAAAATTTAAATTTTGAAATATTAGGCTCAAAAGAAGACATATGTTAGTATCAGAAATCTGGAGCTGCCTTTAATTGGCTTCACTATTTGTTTTTTTTATGCTAGTTTCGTTCCAGCGGACGCTACCCTTTAATTATGTGACACTTTTCATTGGAAATTCATCAACGTCGCACTTTGAAGCAACACGAAAGCTCTTACCTCGTCATTTTGAACTTCGGTCACGTGACGAGGATGAATCCCGAGCTGGCCTCACCCTCACCAAACTTCCGCACCGCGCCAATGGGAGAACTTGGAACCTCGACCAGATATGACATCAGCGCCTTTACACGATAGGTCTAGTGACACCGAGTGAGTGAGTGAATGTAAAGTTTATTGGCGCAAGAGCCAGATATGGCTATGCTGAGCCAAACAAGATTAAACTGTGGTCTAGACCTGAAGTTGAAAAGTGGTTGACAAGAAGGGGAGTCGAAAATAGAGAAGGATCGCTAGGGTATCCTGGGAATGCGTCACTCGTGTTTACCAAACACAGTAAACCCCATGGGAAAGAAAAAGATCTCTAGGGTGTCTTGGTCTCATGATACCCGTACTTACCTAAAGAAGGCAAGTCCCGGAGGTCCCCTGATATAATTCCCCGGGACAGGAGGCCCGGCTATACCACCAGACGCTAGGCACCCATTTTAGTCGCCTCTTACGACATGCATGAGTTATAGTGGGACTATTCTGTCATTCCCGGTCACTACATGGGTCCTAGTGACACCGAGTGAGTGAGTGATATTGAAATTTTATGGCGCAAGAGCCAGATATGGCTATGCTGCGCCAAACCTTAAGTGAGTCATTTAAAAAACGGAATACAAGTTAAGCCAAAGTTACATTAAGTTAAAGTGGGCCAAGTTAAAATATTAAAAGTTTTAATCTGATAAGTATTTTTGTCAAATTTAAAAAAATGTTAAAACATTTGATTAAAATCAATAATACAAAAAGGTAAGGAAATTAAAGCGTAACGCAAACAAAGACTAAGACCGATTCCGAGTTTTCTTCTGTTTCACGAACTTAGTATTTTTCATCTCGTCCATTGTATCCATTAGCCATGAATCATCAGCATCATACAAGATACAATTATCGTCATCTCCAAGATCAGGCGGATTGGCACTTTTTTGGGGTTTATAAGCATTCAATTTAATATTAATTTTCGGTTTATTATTTGTAGAAGGATGAGAAATGTTTCGGTTTAGGCGATTTAATTTGTTTTTCGTTTTGTTTTAAAACCAATAGATACTGTGGATGAAGGGTGACTTCGAGATGCAGGGAGAACTGTATTATGAAGAATAGGAGATGTAGCCGTTTTTAGAGGAACTATTGATGTCAAAATATCCGCCTGAGAAGATGAAGATGTATTAACTGTAGGCGGTGTACCAGATGTAGAAAGTGGTGTGGATGGCAATGGTTTCAGATATTGTAGAGGAGGGCATATGACTTTTGTAAAAGTAGGATCGGTTTGGGTGAATATTGAAACGGAAGATTTTGCGACTTGAGCATAAGTTTGAGAAAGTTGTGGAACTATTAATTTTCGGGCATCTGTGTAAGAAATGTTACGCGAGTATTTTATTTCTTTAATCTGTTTTTCTAATTTCCATTTGGGGCATATAGTTGAGTTTGAAGTGTGAGGTTGGGAACAGTTAACACATTTGGGCTCCAGTTGGCAATCCGTGGAAGAGTGTCCAACAGATGCACACCTAGAGTACGTTAATTGTCCCCTGCAAGCAGTTTTTGAATGTCCGAACCTCTGACACTGGAAACAGCGCAGAGGATTCGGAATACAGGGCCAAATATTGCAATTTAAATATCCAGCTTTGATTGTTGAGGGTAATTTGGGACTATTGAATGTTAATATAATATGAATTGTAGGGAAAGGGGAACCGTCTTTTTTAAGAGTGATTCTTCTGACCTGAGTGACACCCTGATCGGAAAATCCATCGAGGATTTCCGCTTCGGATGCACACAGCAGGTCAGGTTCTGAAATAACGCCACGGCAGGAGTTGAGAGATTTGTGAGGAGACACATTAAGAGGAGAATTTAGAAAAAATTTGGCAGATAAAAATGACTTAGATTGTAACGCGTTGCGAGTTTCAATTAGTAAATCGCCAGATTTTAATTTTTTTACCGATTTCGGTTCACCACCGATACCTAACAATGCTTTTTGTATTGCAAATGGAGATTGTAGAGCCATTTTATTGTTGGGTAATGTAAGGATAAAAAAACGGGAATGCTGAGCAATGTCATCGATTTTAGAAGATGTGGGTAAAATAAGGCCTTTACCCAGGCACGAAAAATTAGGATCCATGGAATGAAGGAGATGTTCATCCTGGTGTGCCTCCACCCACCATGGAGTCCAACGAGGGAGGCAGTTGCCGGTCAACTGACATTCGTCAGGCACGGCACTTACCTGGAGGTCAACCAGGATATAGCACTGCAGCTTCAGGGCGAGGATCCACCGAGAAACCCGATGCACCCCTTATCTGCAGCACTAGCCCTACAGCAGTGTCTCTATGCGGAGGAATCCACAAAGAGAATTACCACCAGCCGATTGACAGAAGCGGGCTCACTCCTGCCACCCGTCTACAGCGAAGCATGGGCCAAAGGGAACGCAAAAGGTATCCCCAGGATCCCACTTTCCTCCTTACGGGACGCCGCACACGGCAAACATGCGGGTTGGCAAAACCAACAGAGAAAACGAAAACAAAATGAAACAAATACAGACTATAATAAAAAAGAACAAAACAGAAATGAACAAACATTAATTCAAGACAGGGGAAACAATATTGAATGCAAACGAGTAGACAAGTACTCTGTACTGCTAGCTGTGATCTAGACGGAAAGGAAGATAAAAAGGAGCAAAGTTGTGACAAGGAAGATTGTCGAAAATAGAAAATGATCGCTAGGGTATCCCGGGGGTGCGTCACCCGTGTTTACCAAAGACAGTAAACCCCATAGGAAATAAATAGATCACTAAGGACCCTCGGGTTCGTGAAGCCCGTACTTACCTGAAGTAGGTAACCCCCGAGGGCCCTAGTGACACCGAACCCACGACTCGGGGGAAACAATGTTGGCCGCGTGTCCATGATCCTGACCAGTAGGCTACTGGGACCACCCTTTTTTCCATCTAATATTTTTTTTGATAGAAAGGTCAAATTCTATACAAGTACAACAGAACCACGATTACTCTTTTTTCTTGGGGTGCGTGAAAAAAAACGATGAATGCGGGTTAAAGTCAAAACACGAAGAAATATTAATATATGTAATATGCCATTAATATACTCAATGTATACAGTATATTAATATGGGTGTGTTGGTTTTGAAATCATACCATTCACTCCGTTTATTAAAGTTAGATATGCAGATGATGATTACAGCTTTAGTAGGAAGATTGAAATACAGATGATTGTCTTCAGCGTCGAAGATTCACTATGCCGTTCTTGGTACGTAAGATAATCCTTGATCACCTTCTCGCGGTCAGCATGGACATTACCAGGCATCCCCTTCGCGAGAGCTGAAGGTTAATTGAAGTCGCTTGCTCGCGATTAGTTTAGTTTTTATTCACGTCAAACTAGAAGCAACACGAGGGCTATTGGCGACTCACCTCGTAATTTTGAACCACGGTCAAGTGACAAGGACGACACCCGAGCTGGCACCCCCTTCTCCTAACATCCGCTTGCTGGCGAACCTCAGAGTATCGCTCTCTTCTGCCGACTGTGTAACATCGAGCTATATCTGCCGCTGCGCCATTTGTAGGTGACGTTCGCATTTCCCACACTAATAAATACCAATTTGTTACTTGCCAAATTGTAAAAGAAATAAATTTAAGTTGTAGAGAATTTAGTGATATTTTAAAATAACATGGGTAAAAAACGAGTTTTTTAAGCATGGATTTTCTTTCAAACTTTGTACTTGGCATAAAATAATTTTTTAAAATTTAAATTGTAAGCACAAACCGGAACTTCGAGTCAAATATAATTTATTCATTAATTAGTTTTAATAATTTATTTTATCGACGTTTATTAAATTTATCACCTAAAATAAATGCGTCTAAATTTTTTAGCTCAATTAAGCATTATGTTAATCAATTAAGCTACATGCAATTAAAAGAAATTAAACGCAATTAAAGAAAACGATACATTAAACGATGGATTTGGCGACCTGGCGAGAAACTTGGCTTAAAACTTAAACTGTTAAATTAGTTTTAATTATAATTAATAAAAACTGATTAAATTATCGTATTGTCATCCAAAACAATCGTGCATAGAAATTTTCAACTCAATTGAGCTCTTTAAAATGCGAAAAAAAGCTTTTTAAAGTTTCAACCAAGACAACATTACAATGAGAGTTAAAGAAAACCCATTAAAAAGTCAGTAATTTTATGCTGGTTTTTGCTTTCATTTTTTTAAATTAAAGAGCACATTTTCCAGATTTACGACATTTTTCTCAACTTCATTGGCTCAACTTCATCGGCATGAACTTTACCCTTCGCTTCTTAGCCCTTATTTTTCGCTGCAACCCACATTTGTTCTATGCTTTGAATACCGCAACGTCTTGATCAATGGAGTGAGTGACTGTGAGGTGTTATGGCGCAAGAGCCAAGGTAGGCTATGCTGCGCCAAACATTTGTTAAAATTAATTAAAATATATAATTTTTAAACAGGAAACACATAAAAAGTAGTAATATAGGTTAAAAGTTAAAAATTCGAATTTGTTGTAAAAGGCCAACATGTTTTAAAAAAACAAATAAGTTATGGTGGGGGGTTTCCCCTACCAAGACAGATAGGTTTAAAACTGATGATTGATAAGAAATCCGGCGATGTTGATCAAACACCGGACATCCAATTTAAATATGATGAATCGTGTAAGGGACATGGCAGGAAGGACACTCGGGAGCACCCTCCCCAAATAAGAGATGTCTATGGGTAAATCGAGTGTGTCCAATGCGAAGGCGAGTCAATCTGACACCCGTTCTTCGCATTGGACAAACAGGCCATTCTCCAATGATTGGCTTCCCCGAGTGTAGCTTGTTATTGTGTTAAATATTCCACGATTCCTGCCATGCCTGATGAATAATCTTTAAAATGTGATGTGGTATGTTCTCAAGTGGGACTGCGAGCTGCCAGAGGATTCGTTGCCGACCGTGCAGCCGAGTCCGCTTGTTCATTGCCTAAAATACCTACATGACTAGGTACTTGATCAATGGAAATATAATCGCTAAATTTCACACATCCTCTGCTATACGCAACCTGCATCATAATCGCGAGTTTTAAATCGTGAAATCCTTCTCGCATTCGGTGCAGAAAAGGTATCCGTGCAATTTGAGGCAGCCATTTCAAGCACCTTTTCTCGAAGAATATTCCCATCCACTGGAATATTTGAAGGAAGGGCCTGCTGGTTCCAAGCAAACTCTTTCCAATTCACTGTATTTTGCTGGTTTTCCTCTTTTTTTGCAGAAGCTCCATACTTATTTTTCTTTTTCGAAATTACTGAATTCAAGGTTGAAAAGCTAAACGTTTAACTAAGTTAATTGTTTTCTCAAAAGGATTCTTTTCATCTATAATGGAAAGTCTTCCTTCCGATGATCGGGTTTGTTTTGCCATTCTTAAAATTCACGGAAAGCATAAATTAAAGCTCACACTTTTGATATTAAACCCGTGCTCTCTACACAGTTACAGATTAGCCAGGAATGAGAAAGAATGTCGCAGCTCGCCGAAATGGATGCATCCTTCCCTCCCCTTGCACAGAGTAGAGTAACCCATTTACTAAACACCTTTGTTCCACATCCAGTAATTCGCAAGCGCATACGTGTAGCGTAGATATTGTCACAATCCCCGTCCCCCCCCCCCCCCCCAAAAAAAAAAAAAACAGCATAGGCGAGTTATTTTAGGATAAAAGAAGTAATTCCAGTTTGTATGCTACATGGATCCGATTGACCTTCGATTTTGGTATAGAGAAAGATGTTTCAAAGATAAATGCAGGGAAAAAACTGTTTGAAGAAAGATACATGCGGTTTCGTTAACTTAAATACAATTTGCGCATGGATCATAGAAATAAAACGATCAGTGCAGGAAACGATGGATGCGGGAACAATAGATCATGGTTTCAATGTAATATATAAATTCTACTTACTCCTTAAATTCTTTTTATTCGGTTTTTTTTAGGTGGGAGGCCGCCATTAGTTTTTTCCGTGTACCCTCCAATGGTTTCTCGCGCACCCTCATACCATAGTTGGGAACCGCTAAAGCGGTCCATCAAAACCCTTTATTCTAGAAAAATGCAACATTAAGAGATTTTTTTTTCTACCTAAAAAATGCTGCAAAGGGGGATCCTGTTCCTCAACATCAAGCGAAGACTGCCTCGAATGAAAAGTCTCGCTACAATTTTGATTCGAAGTTTTTACATCGATGTCGGAGCCACTCACCTTAGCGACATTGAATTCGGAAGTGACCGTGTATTCCGAAAAAGCGCTGACGGACATCATTTGAAAAATCGGCTGTCCCTTGCACGTGATGCGAGATGTGCCGTCCATCTGGAGATGGTTCCTCTGAAAATGACATTGAACCATACTTAATATACATAAAAAAAAAATCAATACTTCTGTGGCAAAAAGAGTTAAAACATTACTAACTAAAAACTATTTGGCTAGTGAGTAATTAATTTGTTTTTGTTATTAACGTCGCACTAGAAGCAACACGAGGGCTATTGGGGACGGACCTCGTAATTTTTAACCTCGGTTAAGTGACGAGGACGACATCCGAGTTGGAACCCCCTCTCCTCACTTCCACATCACTCCAACGGGAGGACTTTGGGCCCCCGATAGAAAAAACGTGCGTCAGCCCCGAGTACACTCCGGGGCTTTAGTGGCCAAGGCTCGAGCCCACGGCTGAAAGGATACCACCGACCGAGAGTCCGCGAACGTGGCCACTAGGCTACAGCGGCCACAGTAAGGAAATTGAACGAAATATACAACAGAAAACACAGAAATTGATTTTTTAAAATCCAATTGAAAATTGACTAAAAATTAAAATATTGAGCACAATCATAAGTTAGACTGTTGGAGTGCGCACTGTTTTAATCAAAATTTCAACTCGATTGAAAACTCATTCTTTATACAATACTAATTTTCGGTACATTTTCATTTAATTTCTTACTGGTCGAAGGAAAGGTTAATTACTTTTTACTCTTTTCCCACATCAAAGCAGAAGATAGATTTCTTATCTATTCTACCTTTTTGGTTTTTATTTTCAGAAATATTTGAAGAAAAAAAAATTAGCTTTCATTTGTTTTATAAACGACTGCAGCATTGTCATCGAAACTGGACTTGTGTGCAAATTTCAAGGTTATAAGGAAGTGGGTGAAAAACTGATCAAAAGATTTGTACCAAAATGATACACGAACTGATGTACAGTGCAATGTAATAAGTGTTCGAAAAACTAAACATTTAGAAGGTCATAATCGATTACGACTATGTTGAAAGCTTTTAAAATACATTTTATGTTGGAAAATAAAATTGTTATTTAGAAAAATTTAAAAAACTGAATAAAACAAGTCGATGCAAGAGAAGTTGTTACGGATAAGATGCATATTTAAATGCGATATAATTTAATTCAGAATGATTGCTAAAAGGTTGTCACTGTTGCTTACAAATTTGAAAGATTAAATTCGCTCGCTATACTTTAAATATCAGTGTTTATTATAATTTTTCTTCAGAAAAGATGTGAAAAAGAATGGGATATAATGCAGCCTGATATGATGGTATCGCGTTTAATGGCGCAAGAGCCAGGTGTGGCTATGCTGCACCAAACAAGGTAAAACTGATTTAGATATCTGGGGGGGGGAGATTAATTTGTTGACAACGATTGTCGAAAATAGAAAAGAAACTCTAGAATATCCTCAGAGCGCGTCGCCTGTTTACAAAAGACAGTAAACCTCATGGGAAAGAAAGATCATTAAGGTGCCTCGGGGTCAAAATTTCAATAGGAATAAGGCAATTAGGACAGTGAGTACCTGTAGATTTTAATGACGCAAGAGCCAAAGAAGGCTATGCTGCGTCAAACACTAGTTAAAATCAATCATTACAAAAAATTTAAAATATGAACCAAAAAACACAATGAAAAATAAGTTAAAACATCAAATTTGGTGTAAAAGGCCAATATATTTTAAAAAAGAAAATAAATTATGGAAGTTTTCCCTCACCAAGTCAAACAGGTTTAAAACTGATGATTGAGAAAAAGTCCGGCGATGATGATCAAACACCGGAAAGTCAATTAAAATGTGATAAATAGAGAAAGGGACATGACAGGAAGAACACTCGGGAGCATCTTCTCCAAACAAAAGATGTTTGTGAGTTAGATTTTTTTATTAACGTCGCAATAGAAGCAACACAAGGGCTATTGGCGACGGACCTCGTAATTTTGAACCACGGTCAAGTGAAGAGGACGACACCCGAGCTGGCACCCCCTCTCCTAACATCCACACCACAGCAACGGGAGGACTTTGGGTCCCGAACAGATTTAACGTGCATCAGCCCCGGCTACACGGTGGGTCTTGGCGCCCAAGGATCGAACCCGCGACTGAACGAAAACCGCCGGCCGCTAGTCCACGACTTAGACCACTAGGCTACCGTGGCCCTCTGATCACTAGGGAACCCCATGGTTAGATTCAGAATAATTTGCTTCGCATTCGATTCGACCAGGTAAAATGCCATCTTCGACTTTCTATTTCCTCCACCGAAAGGGACTCATTACAGGAACAAAAGGCTTCGAGTGAATTTGAGAGTTCCTTGCGTCTATGATAATGTAAGAAGATCGTTCTAATTTTACAGTACGGACGAATTTATGGAACAAGCACTGAGTTTTTTTTTATGTCAACGAAAACTATTAATCTTGTTTTAGAATCAATTTACTTTTATTTCATATTTTTGGAAACAATATTTCTATGAGGAAGCAAAAAGAATCTAAGGTAAAAATTTCTTCAGCCTGTAAGAAATTAAAATATTAAATGCCATTTTGTCAAACAAAAATAAATAAATGAATGATGAGTTTTCAATCTAGATGAGAGTGAGAGAATGAAATTTGGTTTATGGAGCAAGAACCAAACATGGATATGCTGCACCAAACCATGTGCAGATGTGATCTACTCGTAGGAAAGAGAAAAAAGATGAAAAGATTGACAAGAAGGATCAAAAATTAAGAATATTCACGGTATCTTAAAATTAAGAATAGTCATGGAAAGGAGGAGAGTCACAAGTGTTTACCAGAGATAGTAAACCTCATGGGAAAGAAAAAGATCACTAGTGAGCCTCGGGGTCATGAAGCTCGTATCTACGTAAAGGCAAACCCATTAGGTCCCCCAACCTAGAGAACCAGTCCCCAGATATAATTCCCAAGGACAGGGTGTCCGTCTATACCCCTAGACATAGGGTACTCATTTTAGTCGCCAGCAAAATTAACGCTTACATTAGATAAAAACCAGATATTCGACCTTTAATATTTTGTTGGAAATAAATTTGGCGCTTTGTCTCGTGTAAGTGAGAGTGCATTGGTTCATGGGTAACATTTCAGATTACAATTGGTTCTTGCCCGCGTAAGGCGGATTATTTCTTGTTTAGATACAATATCTCTCGATTGCTAAAGCGGGTTAAAATATGGGTAGTTTGGAAGCCCTTGCATAATTTGTAAATAGTGTTATTATTTGTTTATGTGGAATTGGCGCGTAGAGACTGTAAATAAATGTGTTTAACAAGAATTGCTCTCCCTATATTGCTCGGTTGATTATTGTTCTCAAATAGATTTTTAAGCCCTGTAACTCTCAAATTTAATTTTTTTATTTGACAAGTAAATTCTTTTGTTACACATTTTTTCTTTTAAAATAATTTAACGCAATTCTGGGTTGGAAAAAGCCGAAGTCACGATACATAAATGTCTCATCCCGATATAGAGATTAAAAGCCGAAAGACTCGAGTGCTTTAGTGAAATCCTCGTTGACCATTTTAGTCGCCTCTTGCATGAGCTGCTGTGGTACTATTCTTTCACAACCGTTCACCAATCGGGTAAAATTGTACAGAAAATGACCGTTCAATTTCTTACGGGCTGAAGAAGTTTTTTCCTCTTTAGTTCTTTTTACACTTGAGACACGAGTATTTGTTTAAAAAAAGTTTAAAATAATGTACATATTTTTATCTTTAATTTCAAAAAATGTTTCAGCTAAAAATGAAGATGCTATTTGTAGCTTTATAATTGAATATTGTATTGTCATCGAATTTGAGCTTGCATGCAAAATTTTAAGATTCTAGTTCGTTGGCAAGTGGGTGAAAAGATTTGGGCCAATATGAGGAGCAAGGTAAGAGTTGGGGAGGAAATCGCACTCACCGGCTGTTTCTGACACAAGTTGGTTCGAGGATCCTTACAGAAATCACATTCGCCGCAGTACGCTTCCCATACTAGAACCACAACGTCGCCTTTGAAAAAGAAAATATACATTTTCAGAACCGAAGCTCAACAGTTTTTGTACTGAAAATCAATACTTAAAATTCTAATGGATTAAGATTTTAAATCGGTTCTTGTAAAAAAAATATCAAAAAATGTTGTCTCTTGGCTATTCTTACTTTCTAAAACATGATCATTGAGAAGGACGAAATTCTTGCTCATTTCACTTTTCACAATAAACGAACAAATGGAAATTCTTAACTTGTTAAGTGTGAACTTAACGATCATTTGTGAATTACAATTGTGCGAATCTCTTAGTTTAAAATCATTAATGATTAATTTAAAACTTTGTTGCAATACTAAATTTAAATATTTATGAAATTGTTTTTAGAGCCTTAAGTTCAAAAGTATCATTTAATTTAGAACTTAAAAGAATTAATATCATTTTTACGGCATTCTTTAACACATTAGTGTCAGAGCAATTTTCAATCTGAAAATGTACCGAAATTTTTATTTTTCCTTAATAACCCTTCGACTCACCTGGAACAACAGAAGCAACTCCCTCGCCCACACTCTCCACGACTCCCGCTCCCTCGTGCCCGAGAACGCAAGGGAAGGGCCATTTCTTGTCCATGCCTTTCAACACGTGCAGATCGGAGTGGCAGATTCCGGCAGATCTTATCTAGGCGTCAAAAGAGAATCAGTCCTGGATTAAATCTCAAAAACTGGATGGATATGTAAGTCACTCTTTAATATAAATACAAATGGACTATAGAGTGCTGCAGAACAGAAAGCAAATGGTATACTGGGGTTCTCGGGGAAAAGACGCAGCTACTTTCATTAACAATAATCCAAGAAATGATATAATTTTAGAAAATTTAGCTCCCTATGAAATCAGCGGAAACGGATTCGAATCATGAGGGCAGGGTTACACCATAGAAGGCAATTGGGATTCTCGTCCCCGCAAAAACTTGCTAAAATAAGGAGGATCGTCCGTCTATTCGAATTATCTATAATTAGGGTAAAGTAGGGATTCAATAACAAGACGCGAGGATTGGATAGGACTTTAAAAAATTACGCTTTTTATAAAATCTATTATTTGGTCTTTAAATATATTACCCAAACAATGCCTTTCATATTAAAGCTGCATTTATGTTGGAAAAGTTTGTTATGATGCATGCTCTTTTGTAAGAAAGACAAATTAAGTTTTATGCCGTATTTTTTGGCTGGATTTATGGGTGCAGAGACCACAGACTCTGCACCGAAAGAAGTTAAGCTGCACCAAACAATAATTAAATCTGTAGTTATAAAATGTATCACAGAAAGTAGGTTTATGAAGCACACACACAAGGGCCAAATCTGGGTAAGCTGCACCAAAGCATATACACGTAAATGATCTAGAAGCAAGAAAGGTGGAGGGAAGCTGACGAGGCGAGTCGAAAATAAAGGATTCTTAGGGTATCTTGGGGGTACGTCAACCGTTTCTACTAAAGACAGTAAACCCTATAGGAAAGGAAAAAGATCATTAGATTACCCCATATTGGGATTGTTTTATTTACGTCTCACAGTAGAAGCAATACTAGGGCTATTGGCAAAATTTCCAAAGGGACCAAACTCACGTAAAGGGTTTAGAGCCACAAATCGGTTCCCCGGGAGACAATCACCCCGCATTCAACATTTATTGGCAAAATACTGTTATATCTTTCCCTTTACAACAATAAAGGGAAAGATATAACAGTATATGTTGGAACAAAAGATGAAACAATTTCGAAATTCAAAAGGAAATAAAAACCAATAGTGTGTTTATATAGTGACATAATTCTAATATTCCCAATTTTTCCTATTTGTTTCTTTTTTAGAAAACATATCAATTGGCATTCCATTGACGTAGCGATTTCCAGCTAAAACGGATGCAGACACTATGACTCACGCTCTCAGTCAGACTGCCGAAGTGGAGGGATAATGGTAACGGACCTCGTAATTTTGATATTCGGTCGAGTGACGAGGCCGATATCTGAACTGGCTCCCTTCTAACTTCCACGCCAACGGGAGGGCTTTGAGCCCCGACAGATTTAAAGTGCATCAGCCCCAGCAACACGGCGGGACTTTAATGGCATCAAGGCTCGAACTTACGACTCGATGAAAACAGCCGGCCTTGCGCACCGAAAAGCAAAATGAGGGCAACTAGCAATGGTTACTCAAGTAGCCGTAAATCAGTTTGAGGCTTATTAGCGATGGACTTGCTGTCTTGAGCCATAGTCAAGTGACGAGGTTTAAACCCGAACTCAATGCCTCTCTTGAATCTGAATCTTACCAGAATGTAGAGTTCAAGATCCATATGCCATGCTTTTTGATTGAGTTTATTAACGCCGCACGTAAGACGAGGGCTATTTGTGAATTCATCATTTTGAACTGCGGTCAAGTAACGAGGACGATACCCGAACTGAAACTTTTTCCTAACTTCCCCACAATGCTAATGGGAAAACCGAGTTCATTTGCCGCGCAGTATCAGAAAACTCCATTTTGTGGATGATTGTTCTCAATCTCCCCCTAAAGTATTATTAGTATTAATTTCAATAGAACATCTATTTTAATTCTCATTTGCAACATTTCTTATGAGAGAGACATTTTTTGGTAATTTAAAAAAATATTCTTGTATTTCTTTTTTATGAAATGAAAGTAAGAATTGACGTAATTCTTAAAAACGCATTTGAATGCTTCTCTGGAATCATCTTCGAAAATCTGAATCTAAAAAAAAGATCAAAATGGGTTTCAAAAGGAATCAGAGTGAGCGAGTTGAGATTTATGGCTTAAGAGCTCCAATTGGCTATGATGCTCCAAACAATACGCATCTGTGATTCTGTGATCTATACGTTAGGAAATGAAAGAAAAAAAAATGGGAAATATACTTGAAAACTAATTGAAGAGGATTGCAAGGGGGGGGGGGTCCCCTCGTGTTTACCAAAGACAGGAAACTTCATAGGAATGAAAAAAACTGAAATATCTCGAAGTCATGATGCCCGTTCATCTTTCTTAAAGAAGCTCCCCCCGATTAAGGAAGGTTTCAAAAGCCGAAAATTTCAATTAATATTTAACTCTTATGTCACAGTTTCCTTCAGAAAGAGGAATATCAATGCAGAAATTTGAAGAATGACGCTGAAAATGCTACTTGCGAAGCAAATGAACCAATTAGTAACTTTGAACTTCCTTCGAAGACGAAACACGAGTGGCCCTACCCCCTTGAAACTTCTACTGCATATTATTTTTAATATCACTAAATCATAATTAACGTGTCAGTCGGGGATTATTTATTGACGTCATCAACTCGGTGGACTTGTAAAGCCTCTGTCAAGCGACGATAATGACACGAGTTGGCACCTCCATTTCGGAACTTCAACACCACGCCAATCGGAGGACTTGGGACCTCCACAAGATTTAACGTGATCTGCTCCGGCTTCACGGGTTTTTCGTGGCATCAGAGCTCTAATCCACGTCTCGAGGAAAATCCCGGTTGAGAGTTCGTGACCATGACCGCGGCCACTTCTCTGAGCTCAAAGTAAATTTATTTTCCATGCGGGAGCGAAGATATAAGAAATTAAACTTCTTATTCATCAAGCGTACTGTTGATTTCTATTCTGTTGAAATAACGTTAAATTAAATTGAGTTAGTGAATGACGGGGAAGTTTAATGACGCAAAAGCCAAATAAGGCCGTGCTGCGTCAAACAAACCAAGCGTAAAGCTATTATCTAGATGTGTAAAAACAATTGAAAATAGATACAAATTGGTTGTCAAAAAAAAAAAAAAAAAAAAAAGAGGTTCGAAAATAGAAAAGGATCGCTGAAATGTGTCATTCTGGTTTACCAAAGACAGTAAACACCCCCCTCCCCATTAGGAAATAAAAGATCACTAGGGTGTCTCAGGGTCATAAAGCCTGTAACTACCTAAGTTTAGTTTTTATTAACGTCGCACTAGAAGAAACACGAGGGCTACTGGCGACGGACCTCGTAATTTTGAGCCATGGTCAAGTGACGAGGACGACACCTGAGCTGGCACCTCCCTCTCCTAACATCCACACCATGCCAACGGGAGGACTTTGGGCTCTGAACAGATTTAATGTGTATCAGCCCCGGCTACATGGTGGGTCTTTGGCAGCCAAGGTTCGAACCCGGGACTGTACGAAAACCACGAATCCGAAACCATGACCACTAGGCTACTGCGGCTAGAATATAAATCGGAGCAATGTTCTTTGCAATGATTGTGAAAGTATATTTACCTTGACTCTGACTTCGCCTTTCTTGGGCACCGCCACTTCCACGGTCTCTATGGAGAAGCCTCCATTCATCTTCCATGACACCGCAGCTTTGCATTCGATCGGCTGAAGAAACCAAGAAAAGATTAACGCAGAATTGCGATTAAACTGTAAAAAAAACCATCCTTCATTTTAATTAGCAACGATACAAATATTTGTTCGATTTTAAAACTTTATTGAAATGTTTAATACTGTGGGAATAAAGGAGACTGTCTCGCCCAAAGCACGAGAGCGCTTGGGATGATAGGGGAGTGAGTGAGTGACTGTGAGGTTTTATGGCGCAAGAGGGATGATAGGGGAAAAGATTCAGATTATATTTTGGTTTTTGATAGCGAAAGGCAGTTTTTTCATATCTCTGATGTCATTTGTTCTCCTGAGTGCTAAAGCGGAATAGTGATTGTATGAGCCGTTTGGAGGTCCAATATAGTTCTAATTTGTGAATTGTAATTTGTGTACATAATTGGTGTGTAGAAATTACTATAGAAAGACACCGCTCTTCTTGAATCTTTTGGAATAATATTCACAGCAAACTTATTATTCGCACCTAAGTGTTCGCATAGGATTGATGCAATTTATTGGTCGAGTAGCATAAGTGACGAACATTCCGTCAATTACCCTCAAAACATTACAAAAATTGAGAGTACTGAAGAAAAACTTAAATAAAATTCACGTTTTCTTGCGGCGGCGCAGTAAAGCAAATCTCGATTTGACTGTAGTATATTTGTAAAAAATGATAAACCTAATTTAAATTGCAGAGATAAATTACTGGTGTATTAGAACAATAATAAACCCAAAGTTCTCCACACAAATGAAGACACACGAGTGCGTGAGTGAGTGACTGACTGACTGTGGATTTTAATAGCGCAAGAGCCGAAGCAGGTTATGCTACGCCAAACAATGAATACACATGAACAGACTTCCCAGTCTCCGAAGCTACAAGGGGTGTTCAATAAGTCCTTAGAAATTCCAAGATATGACCCTCGTAGCATCGAAAATTGTATATTTTTAGTAAGCCTCATGACTGATAAGTTGTCGGTCTTAGTCTCAGTCCCTTGTATTCGAGATCATGTCACATTTGTTTCAGCTTCATTTAACAGATGAAAGCACCCAATAGCAACAATAGTTTTCCTTAATGATGCCATCTGTCTTCAAATAGTAGTACTTTTTGAACTACGAGGGCTGTTTTTTTTTCAACCTTCGATTGACTATAATAAATGAATATAATAAAATAATTTGAATATAAAAAAATATTTGAGGGTGAATATAAAAAAATAATTTATTACCAAAAGTAATGTACAACAAAGGTTACTTTTCTACATAATCACCTTGTGAGTGAGTGATAGTAAGTTTTAATGGCGCAAGAGCCAAATTAGGCTATGCTGCGCCAAACATTTGTTAAAAACTATTCAAAAGTAACAGAATTAAAAACGTAACACAAACACAAATAACACACAAAAGATAAAAAGTTAAAAATCAAATGTGGTGTAAAAGGCCAATATGACGTAAAAAGGCAAATAAATTATGGTGGGGTTTTTCCCCCACCAAGTCAGACAGTTTTAAAACAGATGAATGAAAAAAAATCCTGCGATGATGATCCAACACCGGACAACATAATCACCTTGACGATTGAGGCATTTGTCATATCTGTGAACAAGCTTCGCAATACCCTCTTCATGAAATGTTGCCGCCAATGAATTGAGGTGAGTTGTGACAGTTTCTTTGAGCTCCTGGTCAGTTTGTAAGCGCTGCCCCCCAAGCCTCTTCTTCAGTTCAGTAAAATCTCATACACTATGAAGACCAGGAATGCGGCAGCTAGCTGGTGTGCACAGTAGGCTACTGCGCATCTCCCCTTATACACGCTTTGTCATTGCCGAGTCCAACACGCACTTTCTTGCTGAACTGCAGTCATGTAAACATGGCTGCCTCTATTGATTCTCCCGCCAAGTGTGAATTTCGAAGTGTTATTCGTTTCTTGCAGGCAGAAGGGAATAGTGCAGCGGAAATTCATCGAAGAATGAGTCGAGTGTATGGAGACAGCTTTATGAGTGATGGTGTCGAAAGTTTAAAGATGGCCAAACTGCTTCTTGAGTAATTTAAATGGGACATTTTCAAACATCCATCATATGGCCCGACCTAGCGCCAAGTGACTTTCATCTTTTTCCTGAATTGAAGTGGCTTGGGGGCAGCGCTTCCAAACTGACCTGGAGCTCAAAGAAACGGTCACAACTCACCTCAATTCATTGGCGGCAACACTTTAAGAAGAGGGTATTGCAGAGCTTGTTCACAGATATGTTTAGTTTAGTTTTTTATTAACGTCGCACTAGAAGCAACACGAGGGCTATTGGCGACGGACCTCGTAATTTTGAACCACGGTCAAGTGACGAGGACGACACCTGAGCTGGCACCCCCTCTCCTAACATCCACACCACGCCAACGGGAGGACTTTGGACCCCGAACAGATTTAACGTGCATCAGCCCCGGCTACACGGCGGGTCTTTGGCGGCCAAGGATCGAACCCGCGACTGAACGATAACCGCCAGCCGCTAGTCCACGACCTTGACCACTAGGCTACCGCGGCCCCTGTTCACAGATATGACAAATGCCTCAATCGTCAAGATGATTATGTAGAAAAGTAACCTTTGTTGTATTTTACTTTTGGTGATAAAATTATTTTTTTCTATTCACCCGTCTTTTTATTATAGCCAATCGGAGGTTGAAAAGAAAAACAGCCCTCGTATAAACGTATACAAGAGAATTAACGCTCTAAAATTGGATTGGGAATCCTGTTCATAGTCCACCGTAACAAGATTTTATCAATAGTGCTATTGCAGTCCAATTTTAGGTCCAATTCTATAATAGTTTACGACCTTTTCCATGTTCTCAAAATTTCAAATAATCTCTATGAAAGTGATTCATTTAATGTTAACATTTCAGCTTGGTTTTGAATTTCCGAGGTGTACGAGCAGTACGAGAGAAATTAGGGAATGTGAAGTTTGATGAGCAAGAACCAAATATGGTTATACTGTGCCAAGATGTAAATGTGGTCTTGACGTTTGAAAAAAAATGGAAAAGAAACTTGGTTGACAAAAAGGAGGGTTTGAAATAGAGAAAGATCGCTAGAGTATCCCGGGGGCAGTCACTCGTGTTTAACCCCGTGAAGTAAGCCCCAAAGGAAAGGAAAAGATCTTTAGAGTGCCCTTACGTACTTAAAGGCAAAGACTTGAGGTCCCCCAACCTGGAGGGCCAGTCCCCTAATATAATACCTAGGGGTATGGTGCCCGGCTATACCTCCAGTCACCACTTTTAGTCGCCTTTTACGATATGCATGAGCTACAGGATTGGATTGGTTTTTTAAACGTCGCACACGAGGGCTAATGGCGACGGACATCGTAATTTTGAACCTCGTTCAAATGAAAAGGGCGACACATGTACTGGCACCTCCCTCTCCCGACTTCCGCACCACGCTAAGGAGAGGATTAGTGACCTCAACAGATTTAACGTGCATCGAACCGTAACACGGGTCTTCAGTGGCATCAAGGATCGAACCCCCGATTCAAAGAAATCCGCCGGCTGCAAGCTTGCTGCCTTAACCACTAGGCTACCACTGCCTGTATGAGCTGCAGAGGAATTATTCTTTCACACCCGGTCACCCCACGGGTGGAGCTGTACGAGAAGTATTGGCCATGCATTTGGTAATTACGTACCACTATCGAATGATGAGGATGACATCCCAGCTTGGACCACGCTCTCCTAAGCTCCTTACTCCATCAAATGAAGATCTCTTGTATAAATTCCTCTTGACATTCATTTCCAACACGATGGTTCTTTTAAAGTAATCTAGTTTCGATCACTGCTTGTCGCGAAATCCGCGACTGTGACACTTTGCTACCCTGGCTTCCTCTCACACAAGGGAGTGAGTTATGATTGATTGTTTTATTAACATCCCCCTTTGAAGTAACACGAGACTAGTGTTCAAGGATCTCATAATTTTGAAGCTTGGTCAAGTGACGAGGATGACATTCGAGTGAACAAGAGAAAGAAAAGGTTGAATAACTCGGTAGTCAAAACAGGTTATACTGCGCTAGACAAAACGTTTGTGATCTAAATATTAGAATAGTGAAAACTAGTTCATTGACAATAATCTGAAATACAGAAGAATCGTAGGGTATCGTGGGGGTGCATTAACCACGTTTACCGAAAACAGTAAGCCCCTAGGGAAAGATCGAAGTTACGATTCTCGTGAAAAGAAGCCCCCGAGGGCAGGCTGACACACAAGGTGGCACCATAATTGAAGAGGAAATGCAAAACATTCAAAGAAAAATAATAAATCTTAAAACAAAAGTAATTGCTGCGTTTATTTATTAACGTCATACAGAGAAGAAACATCGGCTATTGATGACGAACCTCGTCATTTAGACCCTCAGTGAAGCGACTAGGACGACACCTGAGCCGGCCCCTCCCCAAACTTTCACACAACGCCAACGCAAGGACTTGGAACCTTGACAGATTTGGCATGCATCAGCCCATTTACATAGCTGGTCTTCAGTAACATCAGACTAACCCGCAACTCTTGGGAAACAACGTTACCCGCGAGACCATGTTCACTAAGTTACGGTGTCCGTATAAGATGGCGGAGTCGAAACAGGAAGATATTCGAATATTATTATACTTGAATAAAAAGGTTTCAATGTGCCTATAAGAATCCAATAAACTCGTTAATTTACAAATAAATTCAGATCTAGATAAAATTGTAAACAAGGAGGAAATAGATGCAATGAGGCTAAGAAAAATGTATGGGGCATCCTGTATTTTTACGAGACACCCATGAGAGTCAAAGGAAAGATTCCCGCTTACATCGACGTCTTAAATTCCATTCTTATCTAAAGAGGGTAAGTCCCCGAGGCCCTCTATTATTAAGAGAACACAGCTTTAAAAAATAAAAACGTTCTCGAAAGATTAAAAAATTAACAAAACAATGAATTTTGCTCTTCAAATAAGTTCCCGAATAAGAGTAGTGCTGTGTAACAATATCAAACAAATGCTCACCAACAAATCACCTCGCTCCATGTATACTTCGATCAATGGGTCAAACACGTGCGAGTGTTATTCGATAAAAATAGAATGGACGCAAAATAGTTTCTTCGAAAACGACACAAGAGCCGTTGTCCTAAAGAGTCGCGCCTCAAAAACTGACGAGAATATTGCATGCTCACTTTCGCCTTGGTTCTTGCAGCAACGGCACGCGATCGAAAGCAATCCCTTCCTTTTTTTTTAAAAAAAAGGGGGACCACGTATTTGAAGAGCGCTGTACAAAATCGATGAAAATCAATCGCTTATCAGTAGAGTTCTTTGCATTGCAAATTAGGAGCAATGCGTTCCATTCATTTTTGAAACCATCACTTGCAGAATCGATCAATCCGACACGTTTCTAGCGAAATTTCCTTTCAGCTGATATGGATGCAATTAAATTTGCAACAGAATTCCACATTGGGACGGTCACTAGAACAAGGTGAAATACCGAGAACGAGCCATTTGTCTAAAAATTTACTCCTCCTGCAGAAAAATTGTTCTCCCTCCTCTCTCGAAAATAGTGCTTACTATATACTTCATTTTCGATACATAATCTTTGTTGAAACAGACAAATTTAATTAATTGTTAAATGAAACAATACATTTTTCATTCAAGGAGCACTGTTTTTTTTAATAAATTCAAATTAATTTTTCGCTGCAATCACGCATGAATTAGTACTTCACTTCTTTGTATGCAATTCTTGATGGCCGCCTATTGGTCGCGGAATTATGACCCGAGTTGCTTTCATCGAATCGGTAGTTTGTACCCCAGTGCCTCTGAAGACCTGCCGTGAAGGGGAGCCGAGGGCTTTAAATCTGACAAGGCTAAAAGTACCCATGGGCCCTTGTGTTGCTTCTCGGTGCGACGTTAATAAAGAATCATATGCAGTTCATAGAATTACTATTCCTTATTTTTGCGAATAAACATATGCTTTGACTATTTATTCATTTTGCTCTTATGATAAAAGAACATGCTATCTAGTCTACCTCTTAGAATCAATACGAGGGCTATTGGCGACAGACCTCGTCATTTTGAATCTCGGTCAAGTGACACATGAACCTTTTCCAAACATCTCCACCCCACCATGGAAACACTTGGAGACTCGGCAGATTCAACGCGCATCAATCCCAGCTACATGGTGGGTCTTAGTGGCATGAGGTCTCAAAGTATTTGATAGTATTTTAATGGTACAAGAGCCAGATGGGGTGCAGCTGCACCAAACTAGACCAAAAAATTGCACAAACCCACAATCCGACGAGATGTGATGGTGAAATTTTATGATGCAAGAGCAGGATGTGGCCATGCTGCGCCAAATAAGGTGTAACTGATCAAGACGTTTGAATGAGTAATGATTGTCAGAAATTCAATGAATGAGCGAGTGATTGACTTTGTAACGGCGCAAAAGCCAGCTGTGGCCATTCTGCGCCAAACAAAGCGATCGAGTTTGGTTTGGTTTTATTAATGTCGCATTAGATCACAAAGTGAGTGAGGGCAAAGCTGGTAAAGTGAAAGATTGATCCAGACATGTGAAAAAATGTTAATTTTGATTGACAAGGAAGGTTAAAAATATAGAAGGATCACTAGGATATCCAGGGAGCACGTCACCCGTTGTTTACCAAAGAGTAAACCCCATGGGAAAGAAAAGATCACCAGGGAGCTTCGTAGTAATGATGCTCGTACCTACCTAAAGAAGGCAAGTCCCTGAATTCCTGATATAAATCCCAAGGCAGGGTGCCCGCCTATACCCCCAGCCGCTGGGTACCCATTTTAGTCCTTAAGACATGCATGAGCTACAGTGGGACTATTCTATCACACCCGGTTACCGCACGGGTTAAGGCTCGACGTAAGCCGCCAGCGTGCAAGTAAGACCACTTGGCTACAGCGACCATACGACTGCATGGAAATAGTTAACGGCCTTTCTTCTACTGCGGCCTTATTTTAAGACATGAACAAAAGTTATTCGATCGAATACTGGTCAATTTATATCAGGCGTTTCGAAACTCAAAGGGAAAAATTTCAGGGTGCTTGACCTTTTCCCAATTGCTATACCTCGTCGTTCCTTTCTGAAAATCCACAGCAGAAATCCCTGTGTAAAAACTCCCGCTTCATGCTTACTATTACAGCGCCGTCTAACGATTCACCGCTTGCACTCCGTCTGTGCATCGTGAAAATTGCTTGTTTAGATGTTTCCATCATCCTCCATGAATTTTGAAACACCTTGTAATATTCCAGATGCTCTCTTGTGACTTTCCTGCATCCTTTACTCTCTCCCTTAATTGCACCTAAAGACCCACTCGTGACAAATGTCTAGATTTTCCACCATCCCTCGGAGTGTGTCAACGCTTCAAAGAAACCTTCCTCCTCTTTCGTCATTGATTTTCGACCAAAGCCCGATCCCACCAGATTAAGAATGGGCAGCTCGAGAGAACAGAATTTTTCCCTTTCTCCTGCCATATTTACCGCAATAGATTCGTCACTCAAGATTGATTTGAATAAACTCTAAGCTATGGACGTAGCAATTGAGATCAATGCATATTGAGATGGTATATCACTTAACATTTTTTACGTTCCAGAATTTTACGCCATTCCAGAATTTTGAGGTCCAATTACATTATACACGGTCCTTATCGCACACTGACTTTTGACGGAATCGGGATTCGAGTGATGGTTTGGTTTTACTAATGTCGCACTAGAAGCAACACAAGGGCTATTCGGATGAGCAAGTGATAGGTCTTATGGCGCAAGAGCCAAAGCAGGCTATGCTGCGCAAGAGGGCTATTCGGGATTAGAGTGAAAGAGAAAATAGACATTTATTGGACAAGAGCCAAATGTGGCTATTCCACGTCAAACATTTGTTACCATGATCGGATAGAAAAAATTAAAAAGCTAAAAATATTGGTTGACTAGAAGAAAATCCGGAAATAGAGAAAGATCGCTAGGGTTGCCCGGGGACGCATCACCCGTGTTTACCAAAGACGGTAAACCTCTAGGGAAAGAAAAGATTAGTATACTTCAAAGCCATGATGCCCCTACTTACCTAAAGACAAGTCCATGAGGGGAATCAGTATTCGATTGAACAATCTGATTTTAGCATCGCCGATTTGGTTTAGGTTTTATTAACGTCGCAATAGAATCAACACGAGGGGTATTAGCAACTAACCTCGCAATTTTGAACCTCGGTCAAGTGACGAGGACGATAACTGAGCTGGCACCCCCTCTTAACTTCTACAACACGCTAACGGGAGGACTTCGGGCCCCGACAGATTTAGCATGCATCAGACCCGACCACACAACGGGTCTTTAGTGGCCAAGGATCAAACCCAAGATGAAACAAAAACCGCCTTTCGAAAATCCGAAACCATGACCACTAGGCTACCGCGGCCACAGCGTCGCCGATTACGAAGTTTGCAACCTTAACCTCTGACCTATCGCAACTCGCCACAAACAGAAGCGTTACCATTTCGAGTGGGAAAGTGAACTTTGTTAAAGGATGCAGTTTTGGATTTAGTATTTTTACATCAATAATAACTTCGCCCATTTGTTCTTTAACATACTAATACTTTCTTGCACGCATTTGGAATCCAATTCCTTCAAGATCATTCCCGAAAATAATTGTTGTATTCTGGATTCATTTTCCCCGAATGAACCGATTTTAAATTATTTGTCAAATTAAATATAGACATACTTTACCTTGCCCACTGTGGCCATTTTCAATCAGGAGATTCTGAAAGAAATTAATACAACATCAAAAGCAACTTTCTTTTATATTAGAATTTCTTTAATTACTCATTAGGACACTCGGAATGGGGGGAGTTCTAAATTGCAGTGAATTACCTTATATTTCTTAATAGAGAAATAATGCGATGACTTATTAAACGTCACGCTTAGAAGCAACACGAAGGTCACTGACGACGGGCCTCGTCATATTGAGCCTCTTTTTTTAAGTGACGAAGACTACACGAGTTGGCACCTCTCTCCGAGCTTCCACACTACGCTATAATTGGAGTACTTGAGATCTAGATCAGATTTAATGTGCCCCGCTATACGGTGAATCTTGTGGAATCGGGCTTCAAAATCACGACTCAACGAAAACAACGTCGGCCACGCGACCATGACCACACGCGACTAGTAAGTTCCTGGAAGAGGAAGAATCAATCCAAAAGATTACAAGGAGTGTTCGTCATACATTATCGATATTGTTGTACTAGTCTGGCTTCTTCAATGCTCTTTTGTTCGGCATCGAGTTGCTATAACGCAAGGGGATACGGTATTCTATCGTACACTTCTTTTCAAAGATTTCTCCATTTCTATGCATTCACCAATATTGATAACGAGAAATTAATACCCAATCTCAAAAGTATCAAATTATGAATGAGTGCAAATTTAGAAGGCGAGTGCAATGATATTCATTCAGTGTTTATTAACGTCATACTTGGAAGCAACTTGAGGGCAATCGACATCGAACCTCGTAATTTTAAGCCTCAGTCAAATGATGAAGACGATCACCTGAGTGAGTACCTCCATCTCTAAACTTCCACACCACGCCTTGGAACCTCGACAGATTTTACGTGCATCAGCCGCGCTAATGGAGGATCTTTAGTTGCATCAGAACTCGAATGAATGAATGTAAAGTTTATTGGCGCAAGAGCCAGATATGGCTATGCTGCGCCAAACAAGATTAAACTGTGGTCTAGACGTGAAGTTGAAAAAAAGGTAAAAATGGTTGACAAGAAGGAGGGTCGAAAATAGAGAAGGATCGCTAGGGTATCTCGGGAGTGCGTCACAACTCGAACTCGAGACTCGACGGGAAAACTCTGGCCGCTGGTGTGCGAGCATGATCGCTTGGATACCACTATTTTTTCTCGAAAAGAAAATGATAGTTATTCGGTTTTGATAAATATTTATTCTACAGAATTTAATAGTATGATTCAACTATGTATTTAAGAAAATTAGGACACTGATAGAAAACTATTTCTATCTACGCTGTTTTATTTATCACCATTAACAACATTCACGAATAGTTAAAATGCGGTTGGAATAAGGAATATCATTTTTATTTCTGGAATATTCTTTTGAAATATTTACCGAGTAATATCCTAGTGGCTATGACAATTAAAAACAAATTTTTGTAATTTTTTAATGAGTATAGCCACCATTTGTATTTAAATCACATGCAAATGACATAACCGTGATGACAGCTAAGAATTCTGTTACATAAACCCAATTCGAACTATAAAACAAATCTAATACCCAAATGCAAACCAAGACAAAAGTAGTTTTAAAAATAATGTAACTAAATGTTGTCAAGTAGCCAATTTGTGGCGAAAACTTTCAAAACTATTCGAACTTGATACAGGTTTATCTCCGCATAACTTGCGTCTATACGAAGTTTCATTAATGTATATTTTTTCCCTCCAACATTCTTTACATAGTGAAAGATAAGTTTCTTTTATAAAGAGTTAGAGCTGGGATTTTTTCCTCCCAAGGAAGTGTAGAAATGCAGGATTCAACCGATTGTCTTCGACCTGGTCCAATAATCTCTGAAGGGCTCGAGTCTTGTATTACATCTAAATCTTTTTACTAAATCTTTACCTATTCTTATTTCAGCTGGAACTTGACTCAAACATTCTATAAGGATGTCCCTGAAACTTAAAAATGTTTCTACTTTTACTTTTTTTTTTTTTTTTTTTTTTGTATATGAAGAAACAATTCACAGGTTCAGCAAATGCAAAATTACCTTTAGTATAGTTTTACGTGGTGAAGAGTAGTTGTCAAAATATTCCTCCGTTGAATCACTATTACCGACAAGTATCCTAATAAGACAATTTATTTGCATTTACATAGATTTAAACTTAATATTGTGACTGCTCAATGCACTTTCTTTAGGGAAACAAGACTGTTCAAAACTTAGAGAAGTAAATGAATATAAAGGTTATTGGCGCAAGAGCCAGATGTGGTCTAGGCGTGAAAAAATTCATTGCCAAGGAGAGTCGAAAATAGAGAAAGATCGCTAGGGTATCTCTGGAGAGAGTAAATCGTGTTTACTAAAGACAGTAAACCCCATAGGAAAGAAAAATATCACTAGGGTGCCTCGGGATCATGATGCCCATACTTACCTAAAAAAGGCAAGTCCCCGAGGTCCCCTGATTAGGGAAACAAAAAGGACCAAAACTTTTGATTTAAAAAGGGGCTTAGTTTAGTTTAGTTTTTATTAACGTCGCACTAGAAGCAACACGAGGGCTATTGGCGACGGACCTCGTAATTTTGAACCACGGTCAAGTGACGAGGACGACACCTGAGCTGGCACCCCCTCTCCTAACATCCACACCACGCCAACGGGAGGACTTTGGGCCCCGAACAGATTTAACGTGCATCAGCCCCGGATACACGGCGGGTCTTTGGTGGCCAAGGATCGAACCCACGACTGAACGAAAACCGCCAGCCGCTATCCACGACCTTGACCACTAGGCTACCGCGGCCCCTTTAAAAAGGGGCATCCGTTCATTAAATTGTACGGGGGTGGAATTTTCCTCCTTTAATTTTTAGAAATAACTTCCTAAAACCTTCTTGAAAAAATAGGGCTCACCGTTTTGAAGGGGAATTAAATGTAGCGAAATAAAACTTACAAAAGACGTAGCTAGAAGAATTTACTTTTTTAAACACTACAGCTGTGTGGAAATCTACAGTTTAGTGACACGAAGTTTTGGAAACAACAGTCTCCTTCCTGTTCTGGTTAGGGACCGTTCGTTCGAGTTCTCCCGATTAATTGTTGTATTGTATGTCGTGGGCAATTCTTTATTCTCATGAAAGTCATACCGAGAAACTGGAATCTCGAACAGAGAGTGGAAAATCGTGAGTTTTGCGCTGTCGAGATAAAGTCGGGAGAGAAAAGCATTTAACCATTAGCGGGTTCCGTAACTCCAAAATTGGAAGATTTGTGCGGAGAAGATCGCTTGAAAATGTTAATAGTGTCAATGTTGACGTGTCGGAACTTTGACAAGAAATATAGACTTGTACAAGAGAATGTTGAAATGGAAAGGGTACAAGGGCCTGTTTCAAACATATTTAAGGTTCTCGTCATCGATCAAGTTAAATAATTCTTTCCTTCCTAAATGAAGTTTCTCTTCGATTAAGTTGATGAGTACTTGTATACAGCCCAGTACACATATTAAGTCCAACAGCATTGCGAATCATCTTTTGCAGGGGATTAGTAAAAGAAAAATCGCTTCTATGGATGTTAGACTGACGAGAGGATTTGTAAAAAGGAAATTTGAATGAAAAATCCGCACTATGTTGAAGGTTAAAATGTATTCACAATATTAAGAGATGCAACTTTTCTCTTACATGTGTGAACGAAATATTTTCAAAGCAAGATATCATTTCACTTTACAATCATTAAGCGTGTTTTATACGCAAAAGTTAAAACGCTTACCTTTAATATACAAAATAGTGAAACTCAACCGAATGAAAAGTCAGTGTAAAAGAAATGGCTGCACTTCATTCCAATCGGAACTTTCTGTATCTTATTACAAGATTTAAATCATCGCAAACAGAATACTCATATTACTGGCAAAAATCATTTTCTTTCTGTTGGTTGGTTTGAATTAATAATGGCTCTGAACTTAAGTGGTAGCTAAGGGGTTGGTCATGGTCGTCCACTCGCGACCGACATTGTTTCCGTCGAGTCGCAAGCCGCTAAAGACCCGCTGTGTTGGGTCGAAATGTGATACTTATTAAATTTGGTTGAGGTTCCAAGTCTTCCCACTAATGAGGTGTGAAAGTTTGGAAAGTGGGGTACCAGTTTGGTGTTGTCCTCGTCACTTGATTGAGTTTCAAAATGACGAGGTCCAACGCCAATAGCCTTCATGTTGCTTCTCACTGTGGCTTTAATACGCAATCATTCACACTGAAATCGCACTAAGATTATTAACAAAAGATTTGTCATCTGGAATAACGCATGGTCTTAAAATCTTAATCTCAAATTTGGACACATGAGCTGGAACTGAATTCTCCAAACTTCTACACCACGTAAAGACTGAGTCTGTTTTGAGAAATCAAGAAACGAACATCGCTTTATAAGTGAAAACGAGCAAAATTATTTTATATGTTCAGATGCAGTGGTATAGGGTCTCCCGGATAAAACAACAACGAGTCTCATGATACGATGGCCATTGTTACCGAGGGATCATAATAGGTGATGAGTTTGTGGTAGCATTGTCGAGTCGTACGTTCAAGTCCTGGTTCCACTAAAGGTAGATCGTGCAGAGGGACTGATGTATTTTAAATATAAAGCGTTAAGTTCAAAACTTTTTCACATTGGCGTGGATGTAGAATATGGAAAATCAGCTCAGATGTCGCCATTTGACCGGGGTTCAAAATTACTAGGCGTAGTTGAGGAAACCAGATGAACGCTTTTAGCCCCAGATGGGGAGCGCCAGGTAACAATGAAATGAGGTATCACCTTCAATCTTGTTTGAGTGATTCATTGATTTGGAGCAACAAAGGCTATTATCCGCCTTTTAAGCGCCTTTTCCCTGAAATCAGTAAACATCACCCTCTGTAAAAAAAACTCTTAATATTCTTTCATTCGCTTTTCCCCAAGTGTCCTCTGAAGTTGTTAGCATTTCGGAAATCGATTTAGCGTATATTCCAGACATTATTTTGATGGAAGGCGTAATGTACCCGGGTTAGCAGAATATGTTCCAGATAATTTATTCCATAGGAACAATCTGCATTATCCTGTAAATTGAATTTACATATAAAGGCAGGGGTTATCATCATTCTGCTAAGAATCGCGAGGTCCAAAATTTTCTCTCTTCTGTTCGTTGTTCAATTAGATGAAATATCAAAGATCTGAATGTTCCCCAAAATTGCAAAATATTGGTGACTGTAAAATTTTGTATTAGTTTTTTCCAGTCCGTTTTGATAATTGTTTGCGGCGATGTTTTCTGAGGCTATTCAGTCGATATTATCTTCAATCTCCGAAATAGTGATTGTCATTTAATTGAATTGGTATTATGACTTCGTATTCGGTTAAAAATAATCAGATTTGAATTCAGGTATAAACTCCAATTTTCTTTGTTGCCTAAATTTTAAGCTGTATATGGGTTGATTAATGAGCAAATTGTTCTAAATTTGTTAAGGTATCAATGTTCGTGTTGGTAAATTAGAGTGCTCAAACAATATCTAAAATACAACTGTAGCTTAGCCTTTCTCCTTCTACTCCGCTAAGGGTAGATTTCTGAGTGGAGAAAAAAAAAGGTTTTATTTTTATATGAACATTTTTTCATCACGAACTATAGAATGACGAAACCCGAACTCACTAAACGCTGGTTCGTTAATTCACCAGCCACCTCCAACTAACCACGTTAAACCTCAGCACGGCGAATCGTTTGTTTTATCAGGACTGGAACTACGCCGATCAAAAGCACGCGACGCGGTAGCCAAGTGATCCAGGTTGCGAGACGGCTTTGCTTCCGTCGATGCACGTGAACACTTCCGAGACTCCGTTGAACATTTGGACAGGAGGAGTGCCACCTCAAGTGTAATCCTCGTCATCGGACGGAAATTTAAAATGAAGCCCGTCATCAACAGGCCTTGTGCTACTTCTAAATGCGACGTTCATAAATAATCATTCAAAAACCATGAGACTCTGGTAGCCTGGCTGGTAGGTAACGGATTCGTAAGCGATGGATAACAAGTTTGAGTCCTTTGTAAACCGTTGTATAGTAGGAATGTTGATGCATGCTAAATCTTTTCCAGAGCTTAAGACTCACACTTTGATAGGTAAAAAATAGGGTGCCTGCAAAGTTATAACTTTTCAGACTGATAAATCAAAAATTTGGGAAATTCAGAAAGTCCTTAAAATACTCGGGATAAACTATTAGCAAACGAGCGTCACGTTTTTTTTTTTTTTTTGTCATAAGTATTATGAACATAGTAAAAATGCATCTCCTGTGGCAGCTTGCCTTGTTGTGATTGACCCTTTGCCTTATTTTAGAATCTCAAAATTAGGAATAGCCAAGACGGTCTTGCAACCAGTTCAATCACTGTTGTGATCCGAAGGCTGAAAATGGAATTGAAAGCTTTCATGTAAGTGAAAGTAGTGTAATCAATTGAAGGGATAGAGTTGCTATCTTCCAGAGTCGAAAATCTGTTCATCCTGAAATAAGGAGATAAGTTTCTAATCTGTAAACTTGCACTCAATCATCAGGTTAGAAAGCCCATACCCATAGCGATGAAAAAATTGTCAGTGATAAAACGGCAAATGTAACAACCCTTGGTTTTCTGGTTAAATATGGTCGTTATATTTGGGAAAATTTCTCCATCCCTTGTCAAATTAGTCCTTATGGATAATTTGACTGAAAATTCGTCGTTTTTTGTTTGGCTTATCAGCGGGGTATTATTTGCGCCTAAGCTCTGTTTGTTGCTGTTAAAAAATTAATGACTTATTTCGAAGCCCGTTTCTTTGCTGGTATTTTTTTATCTTGTTTTTCTCATACGAATGCGTTGCTAGAGTGAGTGATTGTTTATTCACGTCACAATTAAAAGCAACACGAGGAGTATTGGCGACGGACCTCGTGATGTTGAACGTTGGTCAAGTTACGAGGACCATGCCAAAGTTGACAGATCTCTCACCAAACTTCCACACCACTCCAATCGGAGGACTTGGAACCTCAACCAGATTCGAAGAGCATAATCCCCATTACATGGCGGATCCAGAAGAAATGAGGCAAATTCCATTAGATATTTGTTTGATGTTGATTGCAAACCTTTTTTCTGAGAAGATTGATGGACCTGGAGTATTTATGGAAAATGATGAATCTAGATACCTGAAATTGGTTTTGATGAAGATTTTAAAACATTTATCTACATCCGATAAATGTTTTGAAAACTACCTTCAAACTGTCTGATACCTTAGCTTCCAGGACGGTTCCCAAGCGTCCAAGATTTTGTTTTCATGCATGATTCAGCGATTTGTCTTAAAACAAGAAGAGTTACAGTCTTCTTAATACACAATAGTATTCCAGTTTTGTACTGGTTAGGTGATTCTTCGAAAGCGAATCCGAGAATTTTTTTTTCATCGATGTTCGTTTTTCAGCGTCAGCGCTTTACATTTTGCTCCCTTTTTTTCCGACGGCTTTTCTTCCGTTTTTCTGCACCCATACCAGCTTTTGCTTTGAATAAAACCAAGTGCTTCTCCTTTCTCATGCTTCTCACATACGCTGAGAATAAATTTCCTTTTTATGTGCTGGATCTCTAATAAAGATATATTACAGGATTGGGAGTTCGTTCGTGTTTTTACAGTAATGAAGATGGAATATCGATAATAACAATGAATATTTCGGAACAGCAAAGAACAAGTTTATGGCGCACAGCTGACTCGTGTGTTCTCACTCTTTTAGATGAACCAGATCGAAAGAACAGGATATTCTTTTGAACCGAAAACCTAATCAACCCCACTACACTCTGGCATTTTAGTGGCATCAGGACTCGAACCCATGACTCGACGAACTGACCACGAGTTCACGTCCATGACCTCTGAGTTACCGCAGCCACTTTGGATGAATTTTTCCGGAGAAGCTGAAAGGCATAAGCCCCCAGTACACATCTATAGAGTTCAGAACGAGTAATTTATTTTTCGAAGAAGATGAGTAATAGGTTTTTTAAAACCAATAAGTTCACCTCTGCATAAATGAAAGACACTAAGAATATGCAATCTAAGAATAATTATAATAAACAGTGCGAATGATTTGATGTTTTAAAAAGCTATTTATTAAAAATGGACAAAACTGAAGATCAGTACAAAACATGATATATCAATAGAGTGAATGCATTTATTATTGAATGCTCTCGTTTGAACGAAACAAGTGGTTTTTTAACTGAAATTTGATTTTAAGTTGTCTGGAACTGGTTCACTTTTTCGTCCATTGCAGACGGTTCACCGTTCAAACATTAGAGAATTCTCTCGTATTTCCAAATTATCTTTCTGCAGCATATTTTTACCGAATTCTCTTTTAAGCCCTGAGGTCGAAGTCGACGATATCTCGAAGCCTGCAAAAAAAAAAAAATTATAAAATGATCAATAGCCTGAAATCACTGCCTTAAAAGATGTTATATATAAACGTGAATATTTGTTTGTTCGTTATACAAATTCTCAAAGTTGACGTATCAATGCAAAAAAATTTAGGGAACTTTGTTGATGTGTGGAAAGAAACATAACCAAAAGCAAAATTTTTAAAATTTATTTTTGGAGAACGTTTTAATGAAACCCACTCATTTTCACTACCAACAGATGGCAGCTGTATCGATTTATTTAAAAAAATTTCTTTTTGAATTTATTTCCTTGAAACTAATGAATTTTGTCTTTGTCAGTTTCCTTCCATGTTTTCAAGATTTTTCTGATTAGTGTTGAAGCGATATTTTTGTTTACTTTTCGGGTTAGCTCTCAATCAAAATATTGCAAAATTACGAATCTCGTACCATCTGAGAGATGTAAATTAATTATCCGGCTTTTGACGAATTTTTGAAAATGGAGTTGAAAATGTCAAATTAGGATTTTTAAAGTTTTTTAAAAATTGTTACGCTTAGAACTCTATCGATATGAACGAAACTAATTGATATATAGTATACAGAATGAACATTTGGCGTACTTTAGAAAAAACGGATCCATTTTAATAATCATTTGCAACTCACTTAAAATTACTCGTATTGTTATCTAAAAGTTGGTCCTCAATGAAAACTTTTTATGCTTCGAGGCGGATTTCTCATTTCATCCGAGCGATGAACTAATATCAATTAATTTGGAATAAATCTACTTTTTTCGTTTTATGAAACTATAAAAACATCTAACTGGAAAAATTCATACCCTGGATTAATACTGAAACGGTAAGGATGATTTATATAAAAATCGATATCTTTGATAACCGCTGAATTACTAATCAATAAATTTTCATTTCTTTCATTTAATAAGAAGTTGTAATAAATCATTTATAACCAGCCTTGCGGTGGCTGCAGTTGCTATTTGTTTTATCGTTGATGTAACTAAAAAAGATTAACATGCTAAAGTAAGACTCTAAGTTGCTTCAAATTTTAAAATTTTTAAGAATTTCCCGTTCAAAAATTGACTGCATTCTGCTTATCCCTTAGATGTATTAGGTATGAGAATTTCTCAAGCAGAATACAAGAAAGTGAATTTTAACAAATGTGAAGGCCAATGGTCCCGCCATAGGGAAAGGTATCTATGTTTGCGTTTTTCTCAAAAAATATGTTTTCATAGAATTCTAGTACACTACCTCAAAATTTTCTTTATCCATTTTAGCCGATGTTTTTCACCTTACGGAACGAGTTCCTTTACAGTGAACATACATTTTTTTTTATAAACACTCACAAATTTTACGTATTGCGCAATATTTGTACAAAAATTATGGAAAAATGGAATAAAAAAAGTTTAAACTAATTAAAAAAATTTTAATTTTATTTTTGAAACTGTAATTGTTCTCAGAGTATAGGTTGATATGTTTATAAGTTCTCTGAAAAATTATGAATTCAGTAGATTTTATCCAAGGTATATCTAAAGGTGACTTCGAAATGTATAAATACAGTCATCGATTATTAATTACTCATGCATATTTATGTTTGTTTGTTAATGTAATTTTCTTTGCATAAACCGATACACAAATATACAGATATCTCAATGTTAAAATACGATTGCTATTACTTTGAATTAAAAATAAGTGAGCGTTATTTAAACAGGCTTTTTTCATTTTTCCTTGTCGAAGGAAGTGACCTTAAGACTCTTAGATGGAGACATATTTCACCTACAGCTTTCACAAACTAATGTGTCTGACCGCTTCAACGACGGTTCAGGTATAAACTTAGTTTTCTCGCAATGGCAACTTTTTTTTAACATTCTCTCATAGACAAATTTTTAGCAGAATCAGTTAAATTGATAACGTGGGGCTATCAGTGCACCTCCCCTCAACAATAAAATTTGGATTAACTTTCTGATATTTACTTTTCAGTTTCCAACCAATTGAGACGTGTTTATGTAAATTGGATTAACATTAGCAGTGATTAGTGAATAGATTTGAAGAAATTAGATCGATTATAATTAAAAAAGATAATTAAATATTTGAAGTAGTAATGATTTGGTAGCGAAGTTAGTACGAGGGTCATGCAGTAAGTCCTTAGGAAAAGATTTTTAAAAAAATTATTTTTGGTAGGTTTTTATTTATTTTATTTATTCATTTTATTTTCCAACATAACATCCTTTTAGCTGTATACACTTTTCCAAGGGTTTCTCTAACTTCTTAAAGGCATTCGAAAAATAAGATTTTGGAAGGTCCTCAAAATAGGCATTTTTTAGGGCGATGGCATCTTAGTCCGACGCGAAACGCGGTCCACCGAGCCATTTTTTTGACTTTGGAATTTAAACAAAATTCACTGGGGGGGGGGAATACGATGAATACGGTAAATGTTGTAATAACTCGAACTTTAATTCCATGATTTTGGCCATCGAAACTGTTTTGTCTTGATGGAAGAGGATCTTTTTCTTTTTAAAACGAGGAGGGTTCTTCTTGATTTCTACTCACCAGATACTTTTTTTTTCCTTTTCCCGAGTAATCGGTATAGATGATTCCACGTTCTCCCCCCACCCACCCTAGAAAATACGTGGCCACCATCTTGCCAGCCGATTTCATCTTCTTTCTTCGGAGCTCGTTCGCCTTCAAAATCTCCTTTCCTTTTGTCTATGAAGTGTATCATGTTTCACTCCACAGATATGTATTGGCGCAGAAACTGGATTGCTACGAAAAGCCCAAAATAGACTTAGAGTGCACCACACGATTGTGTTTATTTCTACTGAGAACAAATGTACACCATCTTGTCGAGATTTTTCACCCAACTTTTCGTGCAAAATTAAAACACTGTACCTGCGATACGTCAGTGGCCTGAATTATTTCAAGCATCGCGCTTTGATTCGTCGATCACTCACAAACGGTCGTGGATTTTAATAATGATCTAGGTGGTAGTCGTTTCCAATGGAGCAATACGTAACTGAACGAAGCACAACAT